>WSTY01000215.1:11136-26257 GCA_019633465.1 Tulasnella sp. 417
TTAAGCTCAGTGAATGCGCCAGTTTCCTCAATGAGTGTAGGACACCCCCGTGTTCGTTCGGTCTGGTCATGCGCAGTGTACTTAATCCCTACGTAAATTTCGGGCTCGGACGGCGAGCGTCCACTTGCGAGAAGTGCCAATTCTCCCGTCCGCCCTAGCGAGCGTATCAGATCTCCAAATGCTGAGCCAGGGCTGTCAATATGCTCTGGAAGCATTCCATTGATATTCAATATTACTGAGGTATTCAACCCAAGGCAGTGCAGCAGATGTGACAGAATGTGGGGCGGAAGGCCAATCAATTGGACTCTTCGTAAACCAGGGTGATGATTCGCAATCGGGGCGAATCTCTTCTAGAACCCCCGGCTTTGATGTCGTGTAGAGAAAGCTCCACCAGGTCCTGGTTAGCGTGAAGCACCCCAAGAAGATCTGTTGCGAAGCTATCAGATACCGATGTCGCATAAATCATGATCGTGCGAAGCATTGGAAAAGGAGCGGGTCTGATGCTCAGGACGGACTGGGATACCTCCAGGGAGCGGAGGCGGTGAACCAACGGCCCCAAGAGGAAAGAAAGGTCGTCCAACTGTTTCCATTTGGAGAGGAGGAATTCTAGTGAGCCGCTACGGTTATATCGCTGAACGTATTCGATATTCTTCCTCTCACAGTCCACCAAAATGTACCGGGTGAGCTCAGGCGTGTTGTCAACCGCATCGCGCCACGCTCTGAACACCATCCTCAATTGAGCGCACCGTCTGACGCGTTGGATGTACATGCACTCCGGCTTCAGTCGATTGGAAATCGGCCTCCTCGGGAGCTTCTGGGAGAGCATAGGAGTGGATAGGGCCAACTCGATCTTGATGATCCTAGCGATGACCTCTCGAGAAATGCGGCCAAGTGGCTGTTGGGCGTTGATAAGGGCGTTCATTCGGGCTCGAATACGGGGAGCCCAATCTAAATTGTCTTGATTGCTTGACACGCCCGGGTCCAGGGAGGACGGACCAAGTACCGAAGGTGGTTGGGAACTGCATAAGGGCTCATTAGCACTCGTCGCGAGAGAAAGACTCGGTTTTTGCGCTCACATAGGATTACCCTCGAAGGGGCGAATCAGAGAATCCTCAAGCACGCGGTGCTGGGATGCTATCAACGCCTCCGCCCGCGGACGGTCAAGGCGGTTCAATACATCAATAACGCGGGGCCGAAGGGACGAGTCCTCAGCCCAGCACTTGCTGGCTTCGTCCCAAAGTTGGAAATACGAAGAACCGTCGGGCGCAACCTCAGGTTCCTTGGGAGGCCGCTCTCCATTGAATAATACGCTAGTGATAATTGAGCCTATTCCTGTGTGGTGCGCATACGGTTCTTTCCCACTCAGAATCTTTCCCAAATGGCCTAGATCAGCTGCTAGAACACACATGATTGAGAATGTGACACGGACCTCATAGACAGTGATGCCAAACGCGTAGACATCACTGAAAGGTACGCCTGCAAGCGTCTTGCAAGAGCTCAGGACTCTGCCACGGAACGCTTCCCACCCCTCTCAGAGATGTGGAAGTTTGAGACGTTACGTGTTTCGCGAGACCGAAATCGCAGAGCAGGATATGTTCGGCGCCGGAAATGAGCACGTTATTCCCTTTCAGGTCTCCATGAATGATGCCACATTGATGTAAGTATGCGAGACCTTCGGAGATCTCGATCACCTATGAACTGATGATGAGCAGCCTCAACACCACCCATTACAGCAGACCAACACACCAATCGCTTGCGATCCACCTCGGGTCGAACTTTGATGAATTCGGGAAGAGAACCATTTTCTGCAAAGACCGAGACAAGATATACATTGTCGACAATTGTATGTGTCCCCAAGAATTGCAGAATGCGCGGGTGCTAGAGGGAAGCCCAGACCTTAGCTTCAATCTCAATCCGCTACGGAGAGATACACAATTAGCCGGTCAAAAGAGATAGATCAAGGTAACTCACGGCCTCTAAGCGCCCATCGGACTTGTCTCTGAGTTTTTTGAGGGCAAGCTTGCCGATCGTGGGGTGGGTTGTGGTGAACAGATCACAAAACGCACCAGATGTAATATAGGGAGCCGTGCTGTCGAGGACGATCTCGCCCTCTAATAAGCATCTGTAACTGTGTAAATCTGTTGCCATCGGAAATCGTTATCGCTTGTTTGAGATAGTCTGTAGATGCCGATGAGAATGTGGTGGCTGAGAGGATGGACAATGGATATGAACTGTTTGGCCCTGTTCTGTTCGTTGGAGGAATAAATGGGAGGCGACGAGGGATGATGATGGAGGATCGTTATTTTAATCGTTAGCTAGTACATTCTTTATTTATCGTATGTAGTAACAAAGGGAATACATTGTAAAAGGGGTGACCGTAACACGAAGCTATAAACATTGTGCGCTACGGGCGCTTAGCAACCAAGTGCTATGGCGACTGTAAATCGGATCCGCCAACTATTTTTCGAAAAGCTTTTAGAGGCTGATAGCGACGAAGATAGGATCCGAGATTGCAATTGCTACTATTTGCTCAAAGAACCTCAGCATTTAAATGTGTTCTTGATCTGGTTGACCCTGACAGGATTGATTCGAACTGTTTGGCTCTCCCCTGTTTATCGACGCGACCGAGCCGGACCCCCGGGGGTCCTTCAAGCACCTCAATTATTTTTAATATCGCCAAGAGAAGGGAGTCATGCTCCTAAGAATTCAATTAATTGCGCGCAGGCAGCATTGTGGCCGGTCTTAGCCCCGAATAGAAAACCGCGTCTCTGGTGGCGTGTTAGGTGATGCATCGCGACGCACCTCGCACCATTATGCTCGATGATTCCATCTGTCGCCGTAAACGGGTAAATTTCACGGCCTTACTGGAGCAAGCGAAGCCAAGGAACGCTGGAAGTACATTTTCTGGGAATCTGAAACCACCAGAGACGAGAGTTTGGGGCGGCTGTGCAAGAGAATCAAGAGTATTTCAGATCGAAGGGGTTCGCCCATCGAAGGCCACCACTCATAAATGAAATGCGCTACCAAAGAGAAAAGAGGTCTGCAGTGTTGTTCTTCATCTTCTGCCACTGTGCGCATGCTCGATAAGGCGGTTAAACATGTGAGACGACATGAACCCGCGCGGATGATATCTGCCGGCAGACAAAAGCCAAACATACAACTTCATCCCTCTTGCTGTGGCCAATTTTCGCCAGAGGATCAGCCTGTATTTTTGAAGACTGAGGCGGACAGCTACACGAACATCGCACACCTCGCAGTCCAACTTTGGTTATGACGTCATGGTTGGCTCCCTGACCGCTTTCGGTCCTGTCCTAGCCTCGCCCAACCCTTCCACCTGTCTCAATTGAATAACCAAATGCCTGTCATGGATTGAGAACCCGTATTTATGGAATCACGAGGAATCACGAGCCTACTTTGTTACCAAGGTGGTTTTATGACCACCCGTCCCCACGTTTGCATCCTGCGAACCCTTCATTTGACCCTAACAGTAAGACCCTTTTTACCCTTACCCCCGCCTTTCAATACAAAATGGCGAGTGGCAGCTTCGGATTGCAGCTAAATAGATTTGTTTCCTCTCCCGTCGACAGAAGTCCTCTCGCTCGGCTAAACTTGACACAAGGCAGCCCAATGCAACGCCGTCGGTGGTTCTTGTCGTCCCATTAGAGTTTCGAGCGCTCCTGAAGAATCAGGCCACCATTTCTCTTCTCCAACTTACATTCTCGTCCAATTGAGCTCCATCGACTGACTTGCTCCATCTTCAAGCAATCAGTGGGCGCGCTGTCTTATCGTTTCGGTCAACACGTACCCTTTTTACTCTGGTTCATAGGCACAAAGAGAGCATTTTGAAACCGCATAATAGTAAATGAGGAACGGATGATTCATTTTCGCCGTCCTGGTGGAAGTAGATGGGCACCTTCGGAGCTGAGGCCCGTCCTTTCGGCCTGAACTAACCCTCGCACAGCCAAATTTTGCAAAGAGGCTTTCTGATGGATTGGGTTTTCAAAAGGATACCGGCCCGGGCAACGCAAGGGTGAACGAACTTCCCGCGAACGCCATGCCGTTATCAAAAAGCCTGAATAATTGATCCAAAGACGTTGAATAGACCCTACAGCCCTTTCGGCGCAGTACGACGCCAGGATGGGCTTCCGAGGAAGCTTACTCCTGAAAATCTAGGTTGGAATTAGCAGAAATCTGCTTCTTTTTCCGGACCAGAGCCTTTTTCCTATCCGAGCCTCCCCGGGGGGGTTCATCAGGAAAGTTCACCGGTGATTGCAAGCGCGCGACATCACCAAACGAGCCAAAAGGCTCGAACGAGGCGCGGCTGATTGCGAGCGCTGTCATGCGCGGCCCGGACGACCTCACCTCGAAAGCGTCAAATAATTGTCCATAGCTGAAAATACAACCCACAGCGTCTGTGGTATCGACCCTCAAGAAACACATTGACCTAAATAGAGTCGTGTAATATGCTGTAGATCGTCGATATACTTTCGATCCTATTGCACGATGTTCACCATGAAAGTACGTCTCGATAGATTGCCGGTGACTGGCTTTCTCATTATCCTCTTTTAGTGAGCTTAATAGGCGTACAAAAGTGTCCGACTTCTTTAGTTCAGGCATTTCAAGCCTGCTGTACAAACGATTCTCAGTCCAACTCGTCGAATTTGCGGCTGCACCACTCCAAAGCCTCAACAACAAAAATGATCAGGATTAAGGAAGACATGTAATACTAATATAGAGAGCAAAAGCTGGTAGTAATAAAAGTGGTAGTAGAGCGGCAGAAGTGAGCGTGAAAGACAACTATAAAGGAAGCGTGGATCATAAGGGCTCTCGTCAATTGCACTCTACATATACGCTACGGGAACATCGACTGAACCAGCTCTCGATGGACCATCCGGTGGCGGCGCATCTCCTCCCATTTCGCCTCCGTCTAGGCTTTCTTCATCCTCGATTGCGTTGCGTGGGCGAGCTTGGACGTTGGTGGTGGCTTCTCCGGGTAGGGTAAGATCGCTGCCACGAGGTGCGTTCGGCCCCTAAGCCAAGTTAGTGCTCAAGATGATGACCAATATATTCACGCCGTAGATTTGGGTCTCGCAGGACCTTCGGTCTGACAGGATGGTCTAGGTGATCAAAAGTCAGTTGGTCCTTGGCGTCATTTCTTGAGTAGAGCCCCGGGGATCCCGCTGTCTTGATCTCCCCGCGTCGTTTTTTCACGGCAAAGTTAACCTCACCCGCTATGACGCCTGTTTTTGGATGATGGTGGAGAGACTATGCGATGTGCTTGCTGTCTCTAGGAGGAGCGCGATGGTGGAATGGTGGAAAGACGTGTCGGATCTAGTCCATAGCTCAAGGTATGTGGGCAACGGTGAGTGGTTGAGTAGTTGAGTATTGGAAAGTACCGAATATGCTCTAATTGCTTGGAAGCAATGGTTCCCTTGCTGACAGCCGACGCTGGAGTCGATCAGCAACAGTGTGCCACGCGAGGCTTGTGCGGTGCACGAGGCGCCGTAGGTTCAAGGAACAGACTGCGTTAGTGACGGTTGCTTCCGGTGATTCTCCATCCTTTCGACTCGTCGAACGATCTGTATTTCTGGGGCCGTATAAGCAACAGGAGCCCTCATGATAGGCAGCAAGTGAACGGGGGTTCCGTTACTCCGCCCATGGCCGCCCCGAGCATGGTGGTAGGAAATACTCCCTAGCAAACTATAACCCAATGCCGATACTACCCATGGGTACTTGGTGGAATTGATAAGAGGGCTGAAGTCAGGACTGAATTCGTCTACAGACTATCTGTGCTGGCTAAGTAGCGTCACTACGAGCTTGGAGGACCGCAAATATAGTTCTCTAATGGTATGAGCACTGGCTGAAGTTACATGACTCCGGAGAAACGCTCTATGTAACTACACGGGAGGCTCCTTAAGGTTATCGACATTCAAACAGGGTTCCGCATTCCGGACTTCAAATCTTTGTAAACTGGGTAAATATCTATCCCGTTGAAGATGGGATCGTTGAAGTGTTTCCCGTCCATCAATTCCGGTGGAACCCCAATTCTTTGTAACCTTGCTGGCTCGTTTCCTGAGGTTGCCCCGGATTGACGCTTTTTAATGAGCTTGCAAATTCTGGAGGGAAGGTTAGCCAAGAAATATTTCCTTTTTATGCCTCCCCAACGGGTTCCGATTACTTGTTCCCCAAAGCATTCTAGTTGCGTCAAGTTGGGACATGGAATCCGATGATCTTGATATTCCATCAATGTAGGGAGAAGGGAGCTTGCAAAAGCTATGTCGAGATGGAGCTGTTTAACCGAGCCTAGACAGCGGAGGAGTTCTCGCCATGTTGCCTTGTCTGAAATACAACCTGCCTCCCTGTATTCGACCTCCTGGTCCCGGCAGAGCCTCACGGTGTCCACGATCCCCGATTCTGCCAATTCTCGAATCATATAGGAGGCCCCAGAACTCGCTATATGGTGGCTTATGAGCATGCTGAACGCTGCGTCGGGTAGAAAGTTGCCCGTTTCAGACCACACAAAGCGAACCACGTGGAACCCAAGGCATTTAACCGTGATCTCCAACTGACCCCTAAGAATGCCAGAATCTAGATTTTGCCCGAGGGAGCGTATCACGTTTATGAGACCTGAGTCGGGACCTTCGAGGGAGGCTGGCTGCACCGCATCGATAATCAATTGCGCAGAACGGTCTAGCCTGAGGGAACGCAGGATGTGAGACTTGCATGGATTCCAGTCTCCAGTCAATTGAACTGCCCGAAGGCCGTAATGTTCCACTAGCAGCGGAGGGGGGTTGGGGTCCTCCTCCCCACCTTTGCCAAAAGGGTTATCTGGCAAGTCTACTACAAGTACCCTCAAGCTGGGATTCGCGTGAACCATTCGTAAGGGATCTATTCCCCACTCTTGGAGAGATTTGTGCTGACAAAATATTCTGAGAACCTGAAGCATTGGGAAAGTAGCAGGTTCGATGGTCGTGTTGGTCATGTCGATGTTGAGCGCGTAGAGGCGTTCGGTCAACGGCCCCAAGAGGAAGGGTAGCTTGTCTCGCGTTAAGCGGACCTCCGGGCTCAGGAAGCATTCCAGGAGGCTATCCTGGTTGTATCGCTGAACGTACAGAATATTGCTCACCCGCTCATTCACCAAGATGTACCGGGTGAGAGCCGGGGTGCTATCTATTGCGGCGCGCCATGCCCTGCAAAGCGTCCTTAATAGGGCGCAACGCTCGATGAGGGCGATAAAAATCCAGCTCCGATCCCGAGGATGGTGGTGGTACCCGTCTAAAAAGACCCTATCCTGTTGACCACGATCCAACCACGCCGACTCGTGCATTACAATCTCGGCAACAATTTGTGAAGGAAGCCTGCACGCCGGCTGCTGTGAGTTAAGTAGGACATTCATTCGGACACGGATGCTGTGCGCCCAGTCTAAGGTACGTCGGGTGCCCATACCATCCTCATCCTGAGAGGTCCTTGGTTCTAGGGTTTCTTTGAACCTTCGAGAGCGCCCATCAGCATTAATCACGCAACAGTGCCTCAGGCCTTGTCCTTACGTCGATAAATCTGTGGCAGGCGGATCTAAGGTGTCCTCAAGCGAGAACTGCTGAGAAGTCACCAAGCTCTCCGCTCTCTGACGATCAAGCCGTTTCAATACATCTATGATACGAGGTCGGAGAGCTGAGTTCTCTGCCCAGCACTTGCTAGCTTCGCTCCAAACTTGCAAATATGAAGTGCCGCTGGGCGCGAACTGAGGTTCCGTGGGCGGGCGCTCTCCGTTGAAGACTACACCAGTGATAATTGAGACTATTCCCGAATGATGATCATAGGGTTCTTTTCCGCTTAATACCTTGCTCAACGGGCGTAGGTCAGCTACTAGAACGCACATACTTGAGAATCTGGCGCGGACCTCATATACAGTGATGCCAAACGCGTAGACATCACTTTCAAGGGTTCGCCTGCAAGCGTTTTGCAGAAGTTCAGGATTTTGCCAAGGAATACTGCCCACTCCTCTCAAGGATGTCGAGGTATGAGATGTTACATGTTTCGCCAGGCCGAAGTCACAAAGCAGGGTATGTTCCTCTCCAGATACGAGGACGTTGTTTCCTTTCAGATCCCCATGAATGATACCGCATTGATGCAAATACGCTAGGCCTTCAGCGATCTCAACTACCTGTCCACAAGTTGTGAGCATCCTTGGCGCCAACTGGCCGAGGGCAAGGACACACCAATTGCCGGCGGTCAACGTCCGGTCGATGCTTGAGGAATACAGGCAGAGACCCGTTTGCCGCAAATGCAGAGACAAAATATATCTCTTCGTCGACTCTCCCTACTCCTAGGAATCGGAGGATGCGGGGGTGCTTGAGTAAGGCCCAGACCCTGGCTTCGGTTTCGATTCGCTTTCAGAGGCGAGCGGTGAGCTACAAATCAAGGGAGACGGTGCAAGGTAACTCACAGCCATTAAGCGCTCATCGTAGTCGCCTCTCGGTCTTTTGAGGGCAAGCTTGCCCGCCGTAGGGTGAGTGCCAATGAACAGGTCACAAAACGCTCCTGAAGTATTAGCGGGGACCAGACTGTCGATGACGATATCCCCCTCCAAATTGCACTTAAAGTCGTGTAAAGGATCGTCCATTTCAAGGCGTTATGGCCGTTTGTGCTAGGATAGATGCTCGACGGAAGGGTTTGGGCTTGGTTGTGGAGAGCTCAAGCGGGCCAGATTGATATGAGGCTGTGTCTCGGTAGCCGCTGGGCAAGTAATGCCCCTGTTCTCTTCGACAGTTAGCGCGGTGTTTTATTCTCTTATACATATAGCTCTGTGTAACATCGCAATTAAGAGTCCAGTTCATTGATACATACTCTGGGATGTCCCTCGAGTGCTGTCCGCCTCCTCCATCCTGGATCCAAATATCGGGCGCTGATGAACTTCGTAGCTCTACGACGGGCCCTAAAATACCGAACGTGAACACGAAGAGCTAAGGTAGATCGAGGGGTTTGAAAAGAGATGATTTGAAAGCTTTTCCACCTTCAACGTTAACGTCTTCGATGGGGTAGAGAGGCAAACGGAGAAGGACGGTGGCGTGGGAAGTGAATTGAAGGGTTCGGTAAAAATGATAATTCAAAAGAGCTTCCAGGGACAGCCATTGACACTTGCCTCTTTGAGTAATGGTTAGCGGACCGAGTATTTTAGTTACATCTTCCGTTTCCTGATGGCGCTGGTGCTTTTGCTGCTTGTCCCTTGGAAGCGGCTCGCAAAGTGCCAGGCGTTTAGTGCTTGAAACTAAATCGAGATCTTGGCAGGTTACGCGTTGAGTTTGCGAAGCAAGGTTAACTTTACATGCTCTGTACGGCTAGATTGCATGATAAGGGTGAAGGCAGGCGATATACATCGTGTAGTTTCTCAAGAGAAAACGCCGTGTGATAGGGACGCGAAGTTTGCGCAAGGCACGATATATGAAGAAACATGGCAGATTAGAGCTATTTGACTGGAGGTGGGTGTTTATCCTTTGCACTCTTTAGATGATAATCTAAATTTAGTACACGCAAGCAGACCCCTGAGAATTGCACTCTTTGGATGATGAAGCATGCCGACCGTGTAGTGTACCAGTGAGCAGAACGCTCCTGCAGGATTAGCAGGAATTAGACCGTCGATGACGATGTCCCCCTCCAGATCGCAGTTAAAGACGTGTAAAGGATCGGACATTATCAAGCGCTGTGGACGTTTGAGTAAGGCTAGATGCTTGGCAGAAAGGTCGGGCCTGGTCGTGGAGAGCTCCAGCGGACCAGATTGATATGAGGGTGGGACCCGATTGTCCATGGGGGCTGGGGGCCCTCTGCCTGTTCCCTTCGGCTGTTGGCCCGGTGCTGCTGCTTTCCTATACATCTAACAGCGGGTTCCACACCAATCAACAAGCCGAAGCCCATTGATACATACTTTAAGGTCTCTTTCGAGTGATGTGTGCCACTCCCATCCTGGACTCAAAATATGCGGCGCTACTGAAATTCGTAGTTCTACGTGCGACTTTTGATACCGCTTAAAATGCAACGAGAGTGTGCAAATACAGCTGGGAGTCCGATTAGGAATCATTGCTACTGCAACGTTGAGGTCTCGAGGGGGTGCAGTTTAGGGAAATGGATCCGCAGAAACGGATTAAAGCTGGAGCCTCCCTATCGAAGCCGATCTCGCCCTCGAGCAAGCATAAATAGTTGCACAGATAATCCGGCCTTGCGAATTGACATCGCCTGTTTCAAATATCCTGGGGATCAGATGAAGGCTTGATCCGGCGGTCGAAGGAGCAGGTGCTGCAGCTGGACTCAAATTGCCATGAACTGTTTGCCTGTCCCCTCAGGTTTCTCCATCCAGTGCTTGAGCCGATTGATTTCATAGCACGGAGTTTTGTCTGATAATCCGATCTTATATAAAGTTTGATGTTTGGGGGAGAGGGCCTTTTCCGACGGGATATGGGGGAAAATGACAAGGCTGTGTTGCGGAAGGCAGCGTCGAAAACGAGCTCTTCCGCGACCTTCTCGCTATCTCGCCTATCTCAGTCCTAACACAAACGGCGTGTTTCACCTTGCACCTCTTGCGCATGCCAACATTATCCCGCCAGTCGTGGTACCCTTGAAGGAGCGTTCCTTTCCCTCTCACCACCCTCAATCGTACTCCAAACAACATTTCCATCAATGATACGACACAAAAGATTTTATTTAGTCCAACTCCACCGGTCCAACTACGAGGAGTTCAACGATGACCCAGAAGTGCTCATGAGTCTTCCTCCGTCGGAGAAGACAAACGAGTTCTGGAAACGCTATGATCGCCAAGCAGACACCCATGACAACAAAATGACCGAGGACTTGAACGAAAATCTCGATGTGCTATTAATCTTCGTGAGCACACTGACTTTGACGTCGGCGGTTGTGATACATGCAAAGTAGGACTTTCAAGGCTAATGACACCATGAAACACAGGCTGCGTTGTTCTCAGCAATTAACACGGCGTTCATCTTTCTCAGCATGCCAGACCTTTCTGCTGACCCGCTTACCGAGATCAGCGCACTACTCCGCCTTCTAGTTATGAAAGCGGACAACAACACCCTTGTACCCGCCGACCTCTCTCCTCCATTTGTTCCCTCCTCCAACTCCGTTATTGTCAATTGTTTACTCTACGCGAGTTTAAGCTGCAGCTTGCTTGCCGCAGTTGGTGCGATGATGGCGAAAGAGTGGCTGCAGAGCTTCGATCGAACTGGACAGACGGGGCCGTTGGAGGAACAGGGTCGATTTCGTCAACGCAAGTTCGATGGATTCCGGCAATGGCATTTAGAACAAATCATCCGATCCCTCCCCAATGTACTACTGTTGTCGGTCATCCTCTTCTTTTCGGGCGTTTGCCTGTTCCTTTTCCCCATCAACAAAGTGGTCGCAAGTGTTGTAATTGCATTTTCCGGCGGTGGGGCCGCCTTGGGTGGCATAGCCATTGTTGTAGGGGCCATCCTCCCGCTATGCCCATATCAATTGGCCGCATCACGCGCATTGAAGCGTGCAGGACTTTTGCTTTCGCCTCTCTGGTGGAAGAGGCAAATGACGACCGTCGTCGACCTGGTAATTCGAAGGCTGTCAAAACTTGTTCGAAAATTTCTTGATGCCTTGTACCGCCCCTCGATCGTTACATTCACAATGATGCAATCAGTGTCTGACAGAATCCCTTCGGCCACGCCCGGGGGACCTGTTATCTCTGAGCAGGTCGAGGTTGCACAGGCAGCTGGCTGGCTCCTCGGGGCAACTTCCAATCGTGGAGACCAAATAGTTGCAGCTCAAATTCTATGCACACTAGATAGCACCGCGCGCGTTTTCGCATTCGAGGGCCCGGAAACTCGGCGGCGCCTTGCATTCCTAACTCGTGAAGCGTTCGACATCTGGCATTCTCAGCCGAGTGAACGAAACCAAGAAATAGCAGAGCTTTTCGGGTTAGCACTCTGTCACGGTCACCTCCGGCTCTCCAAAGGTGACCTCCGACCATATCAGTCAAGGAGTTTCGGCGGAACGTTTTTGCAAGCATTCGAATTCGCTTGGACCAAATATTCGTGCCACATGACCGGAGACAAGGAAATAATTTTCTACATTGCCTTTCTTCTCGCAATCATCAGCAGAGGCCAGGCCATCCCCAACTATCAATGGATTGGACTGTCACGATTTTTCTGGCTCAGAGGCGACTCTCATCTACCCGATGTCCTTCTGGGCCTGTGGGCAAGGATTTTCTGTCATGTATATCGTGATGGGAGTTCTTTAAATCAGGCCCACGCATTTAGGGATGTAGTGGACGACGGGGATAGGAAGTGGGTGCAGTGTTCAATCAGCGCCTCGTAGCATACTTTTGGCTAACAGATTTTATTCGCAGAACTGTCCTTGCCCAAGATCTATCGGATGCTGTCATCTGTGGCACGAGAGTTTTGTCCTCAATTCAGGGGAATCCACAATCTAAACTACACGCCATGCAGGGTTACACCGCTTGCTTGCGAAAAGCCGCGGAACTCGCCGTTCAATTTTCGGGTAGTGGGGTGGCTAAAGTGGTTGACGGCGTCGCGGATTTGATACTGTCGTATGTTGATCCTTTCATATCGTCCAACCCCGGGGAGTCCAGCTTGGAATTGGTCAGAGTCTCAATTGAGGCCGTACTTGCATTGCATGCTTTCGTTGACAGGAACCTTCGCCCAGATGAGATCCGGGTTTCCAGGGATGCACGGGCCGAACAACTTCGGATTGACGACCTCATTGACGCTATGGTTCATATTATGTTGAATGACTCTGAATGTCTAGCCGCTTCGAAGCTGTTGCCAAGGACGCAACCACCAGCGTTGACTTGGGTCCGGGTTCAAGCTTTGAGCCTGGCGAGGGGAGAGCAGGTGCCGGAGCGGGTACGGGCGCAGCTGCGAGAGCGGGTGCGAGAGGGAGCACGGGCACTGGAGCGGGCACGAGTGCGGGAGGGGGAGCTTGAGCTGGAACTGGAGCGGGCACGGGCGGTGGCGCAGGTGGAGGCGGAGGCATGGACGTGGGAGGTGGCTTGGGAGGTGACGCGGAAGGTAGCGCGGGAGCTGGGGCTGGTGCGGTTGCGATTGCGGGAACTGGTTCGGGAGCTGGAGCGGGAGCTGGAGCGGGAAGTAGAGCGAGAGCTGGCGCCGGAGGGAGAGTTGGGAGGGGTGCTTGGAGGGGCGCTGGGCGGGGCACTGGACTGGATGCTGGACTGGACGCCGCAGGGAGCGTTGGACAGGTTGCTGGACAGGTTGCTGGACGAGGCGCTGGGTAGACTTCCGGACACCCTTCAAGACAGGCTACCGGGACAGGCGTTCAAGTTGGCCAAAGATCTTGCTCAGCGTCTACAGGTAGAATCGTCCATTTTAAGAATACTGCTATGGGTATGGAAGAGGGGATCTGCCACCCAGCTGGATCATTCAGCTAAGCGCAAGATATTCCTTTCAAGCTGTCGACTCTGGGCTCCGTTGGATGCAAGAGTTGACATCACTATCAACGCGATAGAGTGGGGCATTGATGGTGAACGGCTCACCTTCGATGGCAGCAATACGGACAAGCTCCTCACATCCGATGATCTGAACGGAATCGTTGAATTTGTGGAAGACCTTCAAAAGGATTGGGAGAAGTCCGAGTTCATTGCCCGCAATGCGGATGTGGGAATCAATCGACTATACGTCCATTTTAATCGACGGGTGGACTGGGATTATGACCTCTACGATCCTCGAGAACCACGCACCTGGTGTCCTCGGTCAACAGGAAAGGGGGTTGGGATGATCCTGTAGTTTTACGTGTCGTCTTGTATATATGGACGGTAGTTGCTCTTGGGTTGGTAGTCCAGGCTAGTGAGAATCCGTTATGTGTAGTCCCTCTCGTTTGTTTTGTATTTCTTGCTTGCTCTCTACTCGTCTCGTTTGAGTTTCGAAAGTTTGCATCTCGTTGCTGTTGTTCCATGAGTATATTCCGGTAAATTCATGTCAAGGCGGACTGCATCGGCACGTTTGACCGTCATGGTATTCGTTGAGATTCTCTCGCACGTACAATATCGCAATGCATCCTGAGCGGTCGGTGAGGTGCTCCTTACCCAACCATGCAGGCCTCAACCGGACCAACTCCATCGATCGGTACGTGTGTCGTACAGTTTATTACTTGGACCCGTCGTCGTAAAGTAGATGGGTTGTACAGGAAGCACCCAACGTATCACTGAGGGGCCATCGGCTTGCCTGGCATCATTTCCAATCCGGCCCCTTCCGACACCATCACAAATTTCAAGAGAAGACCACAGGAAGTACATCACAGAAGCAGGGATTGTCCAACGCGTCGAAGCCTAGGAATGGGGTGCTAGGAGGACGTCAATGACCCGAAGCTCGAAGGATTAGCGGCAGCAGGATCCGAGAGTTTGTAAGGGCGTCCCAGATATTGGCTGAGTGATCACGCGAGTTTTGATACGTGAGACCAAAGGTCATCCATGTCTTCTGTGGAAACTCGGCTACCGTTAGAGACATTCTTGACAGGTAAGCACGGACGCATCAATGGCGATTGAAGAGGCCTGGGAAAACCCTCCTCGAAGTGCTGGACGCGAACCCGGAGACCCGGAGGTGGCATGAGTCAAAGCCCGCCAAGACGTCTAAGGGAGCGAAAGAAGCAATGTGAAGGCAAAGGAACGGGCTAGAAGAAGAGGGTCATCGTGGTCATCCCTGATTTTCGTTCGAGCAAGGCAAAGGAGAAGGCTGCGGAAGGAATCGATGGCGACACCGCCCCAAGGAGGCTACTCACGCGCAGGTAGATTTTCCCAGAAACTCCCACCAGACTTTAAGCGACTATCAAGACCTGTCTACCCAAAGGTTTCCTGTGCAGAACCAATCACGCTTTCATTGGGGAGTATTATCAGCGGTACCTTCCGAATCGACGGGGTGTCTTTGCAGTGTGAAGAAGAAGTTCTGGCCAAATATAGGCGCATATCCTTAAGGAATGTCTCTTCGAAAGCCGGTATCACCACTTCCTCAGAGAAGGTACCACCGAATCCATGGATGGATTAGCGTCCTTCATCCAAAACTCGGGCGCGTTCACACAGAGGTAGGGACCCCATTAATTCTTTTCTCCCTCTGCC
>WSTY01000216.1:0-26233 GCA_019633465.1 Tulasnella sp. 417
GATACTGTTGGCGTCGACGCCGAAGGTGACTTCGATTTGAGGAAACCACGATGTGCTGGTGGGATATCAGTAAGCTCGAACGCCGAGGAAGTTGTTCGCGGGCCCGCACACCTTCGTAGGCTTGGAGGAGCACACCGGGCTGGTTGTTGGCGTAGGTCATTGGACTTGTTGGGCTCTTTGCCGTTGAAGAAGTCAGAGACGAGTTTGATTCTACGAGGAATACGAGCGGACCCACCGGGATTTTGAAGAAACATACTTCTTGAGCTTGCGCTTAAACCCCTGGATGAAGTGGATGACGAGAAGGTTGCCAAGAACGATCGTCAAATTCTCGAGTTGCTGACAATCGTTAAATTTTCGACTCTGCCGCCGTCTCTTGGCGGAATCTTCGACATCAGATTAAAGCGATGGTTAGGTGGCGTTGGGTGCAGCGTTCGATGTGAAGCTGAATGAACAGCAGCAGCGGCGGGAGAAGGGTTGGCGATGGCGACAAAAGAGATTCGTCAGAACAGGAAAATAAAACGGAGACAATGCCCTAATCACTAACCGCCGCTTGGTAGGGCATTTGAGACGTGTCCCCGATGACAGCGGCAATTGGCTTGTCATGTTTGAACGGACGCCGAGCAGGGCTCATGGCCTTCAGTCCAGTTCCTAATGGCAATTACGCGGTTAGCGAAGGAGATTGCATCGCAGTAAAGCTTAGCTTTCACCACTATCGCATTGTGCTAAGGTTGGAGGTAATAGTTGTGTGAGAGTCGGGGAAAGCTTGATGGGGACGTTGAGATTCAGTGCCGGCTGAGGGTGACGTCGAGGGAATTCAGAGTTGTTTGTTCCAGTTTGGAGGGGACGTCGATGAGCAAGGCAGACAATGGGTGGTTCGGTCACCGGTGTGTCTCAATGGTGAGGTGCAGTGTGTGGGGATGCCGATCTTTGCGAGGACGGCGCTAAGGAATAAGGGGGGATGGAGAAGTTGGAGGGGTTGCTTACCTAACGGGAAGGTCGCCGCGAAGGGAAGGGACAACGCATGAAGCGTAAAAGGTGAAATAGCTACTTACGTAATTGTAGTAGCCGACGAACGAAGAAGGGAAGAGGGGACGCTTACAAAGTGAGCGGTGACGGTAAACAAAAAGGAAAGCGAAGCGGGGACGTGTAAGGTCGCGTCTCGTGGGTCGAACGACGTTGGCGGGAAGCGAGGACGCGTAAACGGAGCAAGGGCACGGTTTGGAACGACTGAATTAGATGGGCGGTAACAGTAAACAAAGGGAAAGCAAAACAGGGACGCGTAAAGTTGACGGTTTGAAGACGCGTCGCGTGGGTCGGCCATCAACGACGATAGATGGAAGCGCGTTCGAGAAGATACAGGGGACGCGTAAGAAAGGAAGGGGATGGTTGGGAGCAACTAGCACTGACTAGGAGTAAGCAAGGGAACGAAACGGGGACGCGTAAGGTTCAAGGTTTGAAGACGGGGAGCACGCACTAAGAGTAAGCAGAGGGGAGCAAGGTTGGTGGAACCGTTGGAGGTGTCACGTGGATCGGGCGTGAATGACGGTGGCGGCAAGCGCGTTCGGGAAGATACAAGGGACGCGTAAAGAAAGAAAGGGGCGCGAGGATAAGGTGAAAGGAAAGCAAAGCGGGGACGCAGAAGGTACCGTGCTGACCAACGACGGTTTGGAGAGGGGCGCGTGGGTCGAGGATGAACGACAATGGCGGCAAGCGCGTTCGGGAAGATACAAGGAACGCCTAGAGCGAGAAAAGGGGACCCTCATGTGACCTTAGGGCGGATAAGAGTTGAGTGGGGACGTTTAAGGGAGGTGTTGGCCGGTGCAGAGAAGTAGTACCCGGAGGGGGGACGTACAACTTGCACGGGCCGTATCTCGGGAACGACTGCACGGATCAAGACGATTTATACACCGTTCGAATCGCAAAATAAAGGGCTATAATATAGTAAAATAAGGTAAGGCAATGTAATGGGGGACGCTAAGGTATTCGTAAGTGGCGCGCAGCGCCACAACTCGAAGGTGGGGAAAGTTTGGGGACGCATATCTGGGTGCCAGGTAGATAGCTATTGGGTCAGGTAACGATTTTGGGGGTGAGTGGTATTGGGGGTATACTTGGGGCGAGTTGTATTAGCAAAACCTGGCAACTCCCATTAACCTAACCTAACCTAAGCTGTGACGAAGCCATTTTCTGAGGGTTGGCGGTGAGAAGCCGGTGGGAAGGGGGAGGGATACACGGGGATACGTTTGGCACGTGTTTCGGCGGTGGCACCCCACGAAGTACGTCAGGCGTTCTTTGGACTAGCCTCTCAAGTCAGGAGTTGTCCCTCCGGAAACCAATTTGTGTCGCGTGAGAACTCAGGCAAGCTGAGGGACACAAGGTTCCGTCGGGAACGCCTGACGAAGTTCGTTCTACGGCTTAACCCCTATCAGTTTGTCTTCCAGGAAATACCCATCAACCTTTGTCATAACTATCGAAGCAATGGAATACAGAATCCAAGCAATCAGAACTACCTAGATCTGATCTAATGCCCCTTCCTCTTTCCTCCTCAGCCTTCCGGCTTAATCAGTCTTTCCAGTTTGTCTGCTTTCATCTTCCTGAGCTTCTGGATTCTGGTCATGAACGGTCCGCAACGAAGCAGGATCCTCGTGCGACCGTTCAGACATCTCTGTCCTGATCTCCCCGGTACTGCTGCGCGCCCGCTTGATCCTCACGTGGGTCAGTCGCTTGACTTTGGAACTAGCCACTTGTGGCTCTGTCTTCTTTGTGACTGCCGCAATCTCTTCAGGCTTGAAGACCTGGTCCAGGTATCGATACAACTCAGCATAGGAGACCCTATCACCAAAGTTGTGCTTCCTGTTCTCATACCCAGCCACCAGCGCCGCCCGGAGCGTTAATAGGGGCTGAACAAATCGTTCAAGCTCAGGGTTTAGCCAACGAGTTAGAAAGTTACGGAGGGCGTTGTGGTTAGTGAAAAGGAGCTCCCGGTCCGTAGGACATTCGCTTGTGTCTCGAAAGATGGCGGGAAGGGCACCCGCAAATTCTGTTTCCTGCTCCTGAGCGCGCTTGGAAGGAAAGCGCACCAGCAGAATCCAGAGGGAGAGCCAGAAGATGGATTCCATGTCATGTTCAAAGTTGTGAATGATATCAGTTTGGACGTTGGGCTGAGACTCGGGCATGTCTAGGGGGGGCAGACGCGACGGCGGTCTGTAGATGGGAACTTGTCTCTGGATTTCTATGGCCATGAAAAAGGCTGTGCCCTAATGTGGGATTCAGCATCTCCATCACGCATGGCTATGTCTTTGCACGCACCGTCTTTGGATCAGAGCTACCCTTTGCCCCTTCAGGATCGAACTGCTTGGCATACTCCAGATCGGCGAGGATGCCCCGGACTTGGGCTCCATCAGCGCTATTCACCTGGGAGCTGTATCCGTAGATATTTCCCGAGCTGATATCGCGGTGGACCCACCCAGCGAGGAACATAAGTTGCAGAGCTGTAACGCAGCCGCAATCCGCTAATCAGTAACAATGACACTATTCGAAACCAACGGCACCCTCACCAAAGACAGAGTCCCGTAATGCAGTTACCACATCTTCCAACCGCTGCACATGGTGCAAAGCGTCGCAAACCTCCTTAAAGACGACACGATACTGCCGTTTGGGGCAATAGTGGCGCAGCAGTCGCTTTTGAGCGACTGGAACCAGCTCGGTCCAAGTAGTCTTCGAGCGGCTCCGGTCGGAGTGCGGATAAGATGAAGGAGTGAGCGTGGAGGTCGGAGGATCAAAAAGTGTTGAATCAGGCTGAGCCGTGGTTGACACCTCTTTCGACTCGAAGCCTTGCCAATCGCAGACTTGGCTCAGGAAATACCGGCCCCAAGATCGCCCTTTCAAACACTCCTTCAGCTTTTCCTTCGACGTCTCATCGAAGCCATCAAAGGTGTCCGATTTTCCATCCCCTTCGTCGAGAAGTCTGGCAAGCTCTTCCAGCTTCTGGAAGATCGCATTGAGGTTCTGGCACTCCGTCTTCGACTTGCTGTCCAGCCACACATCTTTTAGAACGAAGATTGAAGGGTCGAGCGGCTGAAGATCGTCGAACGATCTGACCTCCACTACCTTCCAGACTCGAGTCGCGCGACCAGTTGCACAAAGACTGCGGTGTTCGAAGATCGCTTCTTGGGTCTTGAAATAACGCTTGTCCTCATCCCCCACCTGGTAAACATAACAAAGCGTTTTCCCGGCCGGGCCGGAGTCGAGGAAGCGCCGGATGGTCTGGTCATAGCCGAGTTCCTTTTCGGTGGCGAACAGGAACGACAGCATAACCTGTATATATTTGCGAGGGTCCTAGGGAGCCGTTTAATGTACTCTCCAAGAGAATTGAACAGAAACTCGCCTCACCTTGGTGAAGTCAAACGCCGGGGACTTGGCAGAATGCGAGCGCGAGAAATACCAAACGGTCATGTTGCTGTCTTCAATGGTTATCTGCGAAAGAAACCATGGTCTGTGAGATGACGATACAAAACGGTGACAACTAAAGGACACACGCCATAGACGTGCATGCGGCAAGCATCGTCGTTCATGCAGAAGGTGGTGGCGCCCAGAAGTTTCTTGCGATTCTGACGGAAACTTGAGCGGAATGCAGATAGTATGGACTGAAAACCACGCACATCTAGAAAATCCCGTTCCCGTGTCTTAAACTCAAACGGAACAGCCATATCGGCTATGGGCTTCTTGATCGACGACGTGTCATGCGACGGCATCGTCGATTTTTTGAGCTGGAGATAGGCGTCCGGGATGAAATTTGCACCAGGTGGCTCTGCCGCGCTGAGACTGTTGGGTTTCTGTATGAGTTTGCATGACGCCCTTAGCCCATTCTGAAGCTGGAGAGTTCCTAAGACCTTGCAGATTGAGATGAGAGGCTCAAAGCGCGTTTTTTCGTTCCCGGGTGTGACGAGCGATGGCTTAGTTGGGAAAGCCGTAAATTGGAGGCCGTCTTTAATGTCGCAAAGGAGATGCTCCTTCTTGAGCGCCTCAGCTGCCGCGTCGATGTCTTCGCCGACGATCTCAGTAGCAGGGAGGTAGTGGTCGAAACCTCCGCTCCACGAGTCACAGAGAAGCACCTCATCCTTCATCTGATTAAGGACTTCAGAGAGGTGTGCTGTTACATTTGTTGTTGATCTAGGAGTGCCAGACTTGCGAGGCGCGCTTAGAAATTGTGGGCTGCCGACGAGAAGTCAGACGCGGATTGCGTGGATGATCCAACAAAGGACGTACGCTTCATGTGGCGGTTGGTTGGATAGAGACGATTGATTGGGAGGTGTCTGGGCCCGTTGAATAGACGAGTCGTCGTTGGCTTGAGGTTGCATTGGACAGCTCCTTAACAAGTGTGTTGTCGGTCGTGTGTAGTTGGGATAGTTTAAAATCACTGATCACCGTCACCTCGCCGTTTTGTCACGTAGTCACGTGTCTTTCCACGAACTGTCGCGGCGACCAGACTGGTTAAGATGGTCGTATCAGAGATAGCCTTCACAGTCTGGAAACTACGCAAAAATATGAGGATTCGAGGGGAGCGAATGACTCCCCAGAGAGCCGGAAACATGCCCCACGATGAACCGAGGAGGGGTGCCGTGGTGGAATTCGATTCATCGAATATAAATACCCGGACCCGGCTCAAAGGACACAAGACAACGGGTGAAGGAAACCTGGACAGGGCTTGTAGGCGGCCCCAAAGAGAAACTCCGATGGATACCGAGCGATCATGCCTAACCTAGCCGAACAGTCAGGCTGTGTACTACGCGGCAGTTTCAGGATAGCGATGCGATGCGTCGACGTCACTGGCCGGGAAGTGCAGAGCTAACAAAAGGCGCGACCTTATTTCCATCAACCGGTCTGGTGTCTCGCGGACACAGAACGGCTGACCAGAGGGATACTGCGAAGTTCAAAATACTTGTCCGCTCGTCGAAAGAAGAAAAGAAAAGAACAATACAGTATATTGCGCCCAAAAAGGCCTCATGCTATTTTCCTGTAGTGGCTACTCCCGAGTACCTGCCCTTGCAGATACCAATATAGTCACCATCAAACGATATATCCAGAACGGCGTTCTGGTCAATGTTTTCTGGGGAGGATCGGATAATGTACGGTTTCGACACGACAAACACGAGCCTTGCGAGACCAACAGGCTAGCTTATGGCCAACCTGTCAACGTGACTCTTTCCATCAAACGACATCGCTGATTGACTCTGCAATCCGTGGTCTAATCTCCAACTTATACGCCACAGCTTCCCCCTCAAACACCGTTTGTGGGCGTCACAGCAGAGTCCAAGCTCTCATAGCGTATTTCATTATATGCCAAGTAATGTGGTGTGACATGAGGAAGCTGCAAGCTCAAGGTAAAAGCAGGACTACTGAAACAATTTCTAAAGAAGCCAACATAATGACTTTGCACCTTCGTGGATATCAGTCTCGCACCCCGCCGCCTTCCACTTACAGGCCCATGACATCATTTGAGTCCACTAGCAGCAGCTTCTCCTCGTTTCCTCGCCCTGCAGGCTTCACAACGCCATTGGCCTTTGGGTGGCTCCGTCAACCCAAGACAGTCAAGATCAAACTGGATGGATTGGGTGGTTCAGAAAAGAGGGGTCGTGCACCAGATAACATGCAACTGCGCACCCATTTTCGAGAACAGCGATAGTCATCACACCGAATCATGTAGGGGCCTATTCCCCGCCTATTACAATAACAGTATGCGGTTTCCACGGCCGCTGAGTCAAGAGGGAATGTCACCGCTAGGAATAATCCTTAGTCATGCTTCCCTCCGGAACGGTAGGAACACTTACCTGCATTGTGTGTCAAACGGCGGCTCGAGGTCCGCGGTCGTTTCCGCCGAGCATCAGACTCCACATCAGGTTCAGCTTCGTTGGAGTCTGATTGCTGGTCATTATCTTGTTCCCGATTGCGCTTGAGAATCGTCCGAACGCGTTCTTCGAGTGGAAGATCCATGAACGGACGCTCCGTCACAGTCTCGAGCGAAGCACTTCGCGAAGGCTGCGGCGAGGCGGCCTGAGCAGCCAATGTCTTCTCAAGTTCTTCCCTGATCTCCCTCATAGTAAACTCCATTTCCCTGACCGCATCTACCATGGTCGGTCGCTTCGAAGGTTCAAAGTTCCAGCATTCAGGCAGTACAAGTTGAATGAACCACGAACGAAGATCCCATTGCTCCTCTTCGGACAATAGAGATGGGGGTGGGAGCTCTGCGGGTAGTTGACCTTTAATGATGGCTTGTATTACTGCAATATCTGCTCGATATGATGCGTATGGCAGGGTGTCGGTCATTATCTAGAGCGGAAAACGTGAATAAACCGGGATACTGAGGATAATTCCGCAACGAACCTCGAACAAGAGACATCCCCAGGCCCAAATATCGCTTTCGAGGGTCCTACTTGGTACACCATCCATTGCGAGGATCAGCTCTGGTGCCATATACCTAGTAGATCCCCGAATCGAGCGGCTCGTGGTCAGACCCGATGGCCCATCCTCTGCCGATTCTAGGACTTCTGCAAGCCCAAAATCGCAAAGGATCGCTCTTGTGTCGTCCGTTACGAGCACATTAGCCTGGGAAGAATTTGGTCAGATGCAATCTCCCTCTCGATGCACACAAGCCAAACGCACAGCCTTGAGATCTCCGTGGCATATAGGGGGGTCGCATGTGTGCAAGTATTCGAGTCCAGCAGCCGTATCTTTGACCTGAGATCCCGATGACTAGTTTAGTTGATGAACTCTGAAGGGGAGATTGTTCGTCCTACAAATTCGATTCTTGTGCCAACTTCTGGTTGAACGTTGGCAATGTACTGGGAAACGTTCCCATGGCGCATGAAGGGCGAGATCAGCTGGGCCGTTTCATAGTTTTCGCTGAGGTGAAATCCAATCAGCTCGAGAATATTTGGGTGATGAGCCTGAGCCCAAATCTTCAACTCTCGGGCGAGTCGCTGCAGAAAGGGGTTAATATCTTTTCATGGAGAGTTGTGAAAAGACGCACAAAAGCCATGCGAACCCGAATTCCCCGTGTTCCGACAGCCCGAAGCTGTTTCACGGCCACGTCTCTCGCGGCCGGTAATAAGGGGTCCATTTTAGCTAGTACGACCTCGCCATATCCACCAGACCCAACCTCCGTGCCCTCCTTTAGCTCCAGCCTAGAGGATTGTATGTGTAGATACTCAAGACTTGAAAGAGTTTCTTCCTTCGAAAAGATACCAACATTTCCGTCAGTCTCTGCGATCAGCGAGCCAAGATGAAAGATCTCCGAATTTAAACGTACAAGTGCAGCTTCATTGAGCCGCAAGTCGCTGGACGAGCTGGTACCACCTGTCGTACTGGTTGGTCGCTGGCCAGAAGCCATGGCGAGAAGTGGAAGTCTGGGTTTGATCAGTCGTGTAGTGGTGCGGAGATGAGATTGATCAAACGAGCAGTGAACGAGCTTTCAACTTCCCAGGCGGCGCCACGTTTTGGCTGCTTCCCTCAAGGCCCAATCGTTGCATATATTTTAGCGCAATGCCCCCACAAAATCTTAAAATTAGGAATGTCTCCTTCGATCGTGTGCGTTGCGCCAATCAGCTCGGAAAGATCTGAAAGCGGTGGGACAGGGGGGTGGAGGTGGCGTCGAGTCTCACGTGCAAACCACCTCCGCCAACTTGGCTTTGTCAACCGCAGCGATGACACATCACTTCAGCAATCTCTCCGCTACCATCCCCATCAATGGAGAGAAGAAAGCATACTCTACCACTATTCAACTTGAATTCGTCTTTGTGCCCGGTCAAGCTGATTCCTGGTAAGATGCCGATTCCTGGGTTCGGGGGCTCGCTAACCGCGTCGCCGCTGTTACAGAATCAAATCTAAAGGAGCCACAGTTACCCCCCACAGCGACCTCCCCTTTCGCAGCCTTTCCTATCGAACTCATATCTCTAATCTTCCTCTACGCTATTTCTCGAAACACCAACGAGTCTGGTCTCTGGGAGCCGATAAAACGCGTTCGACCTCTTGCCTCAATCACGTTGGTTTCTCGTCAATGGTACAAGGTTGCCACCTCGACCCCCGAGCTATGGTCCACAATCATCGTCACTACCCAACGGTGGTTCCCCTCCGAGCTGGCCGACTTGTGGTTAAACAGGGCAAAGAACGCCAAGCTTGACGTGCACCTGATAAGCGATAACCCAAAAATCCCTCGCCTCCAAGTCGAGGTATGGAAAAGAGTCGTCGAGGAGGGCGCAGGGAGAGTGTGCAGCCTGAGCATGATTGTGGGCGCTGCGGACTGGATGCGGATCAAGCCCTTGCTTCCAACTCAACTCCCTGCTCTAGTGTCAGCGAAGCTCTTCATTATGGATGCCTCGGCCTATGGTGACTTACCAGTCCTCCATGAGCCAGTGCTCGAGGTTCCCAAGCTGGAGCAGCTCGTCACCAACAGTCCTGCTTGTCTCAACTTCGCATCTTGTCCAAAACTCCGCCACCTGGAATTGACGAGACTAGAAGAGGGAATTAACCAGGCCGATGTATTATGGGAACGGATAAGGCACGCGACAGACAAGATGCCAAATCTTCGTCATCTCAAACTCAGTTCGAATCGACCTCCCCTCCTTCCGGCATCAGGCTTCGCAGGCTTCGACTTCATCAACCTGGAGACACTCTATTTAGACTTGAAAGGGCGAGTAGCATCCGTGGATTTTCTCTCGCACATACGCGCTCCAGCACTCATCGACGTTACGATCATCTCATTCCGCGCCGAAGCACCACCTCCCGAACCTTTCCCAACGATCAACCTTCCCTCGCTTCATTCCATCCGCCTTACCAATACATCTCTTCGACAATCCCTATGGCTTCTTGATCATCTGTCGTACGGGGTTACCGGGTCGAACTCTCCACAGTTGGAGGTGGTTGTGGAGATGGACGTCCGGGACGGATGGGAAGCACAGACCGATAACGGATTACGGAATAGGTTGAGAAAGAAATGCCACCTGAGAATTATGTGGTCCTCCGGGGCTTCTAATAGCGTACTGAAGCAACGATAATGTATTTTCTGCCCTGATCCTGGGTCGGCATCGCATACGCGCCTTAGTGACCAAACCTGCGTATGTCGCCTCCTGCAAAAAAAAGTCCTCCTCAAACAGGGGCCTTCTTCCGATCGAGTGGTAGTCTTTCTAAGGCGCAGGGTGACTGTGGCTTCGAGTCTTACACCAGCGTTGGAGAGCAATCTCTGACGACCTACAGCTCGCCTAACCTTGCGACTGAAATGTCCATAGCGGGTCAAACAAGGAACACTAATCCATGGTAAAGGACCGCCGGGCGTTTAATATGTGTATTAAAGGAACTACCTCCAGTATCCATTCGGTCCATGGCGATACTGGCTCGGTGGGCAATACGGGGTGGCATTATGCAACGAGATAGTTATAGTCCGTACATGCGGAATACTGGATTCCCGACGTTGTTGCGCATTAAAAAACGACTAAGTGGAGATGCTGATATTGGGGATAATAATTCTTAGAGGTTCAGGGCCTAACGAGCGGGTGTGGTGTATCAGAAGATTGCTCTCGACGTCCTAACGACACCTATGTGACTTACCTTTACAGATCCCCAGTTGCATCCATATCCATTTCTCCCGCGGATCCGGCCGCCACATTTGGGTTCACCGTTCCAGCAGGTGCCTGCGCGCCGCCCTTGCCCATCAACAGATTCACGAGACCCATGCCGTTCTCGCTTTTCCACTCCATGGCTCGAAATGCAAAGAATGCGGCCAGGACTGCCGCTGCGAGTGTGATTGTATATATGAACGTCGACAGAGGGGTGTTTGCAAATGGGGGTTTTACATCTTTTCGCATTCCCGGAGACGTGCGCGGTGGAGCGAGGTTGGGGTCTTTAGACGCCGATGTGTCTGTAGCGACGTCGAAGATGGACGCTTTATTGTCTTGCTGCATGGGCTGAAGTTTGACTTGCGAAGAGGAAGACATCCTGGTACTTGGTGGTGGAAAGGACGTTGGCCGTGATGGGTCTCTGTGCGTGGTGGGGTCGTAGTCATGACGTCAGACTCCAACCCTCATGACGCTGCTAAACGTTTGGTTTCACGCTCCACCCGAGGCGGGACGCAACGTGAGATGTCAGCCTGGGCGCGAAGGCTTCGGGATTCCGGGGCAGTAGGAGTATGAATTGGAACTAAGGAGCGGAGACAACTCTGTACATCGAATGCGAAAGTAGAGTGAGGGACGAAAAAAGACGCATAGTAGATGAGCCGAGAAAAAAATAGAATATCAGAAATCAAAAAAGAAAAAAAAAAAAAGACCAAAGAACGGGGAGTAGCGAGACAGGTAGAAACATGGGTATACCGATCTGCGTCAAGGTATGGAGAAACTAGAATTATGTTCAGATACAAAAGAGATGAAGATCGGGTCTAACGAGTAGTCTTGAGGGCTAGATATCACCAACTGTGGCTCGGTCCAAGAGCGCCCGCTTTACGCCTCTTCAGTCGCCTCTTCACCATCCTCCTCCATCACATTGTGCAGAGGTGCACCGTGAACATAGCGTGCAGGGCTTGGGGTGATCAGCCGGTTGATGGGGTCCTCTATGGCCGGAGGCGGTGCAAATTCCACGGGGGATGGGGTTCGGTCGGGCGATCCGTCGGAAGGCTTGAGGTTTGAAGGAGCAGGCCCGCCCGACCCTGTCCGAACTGGTAATCGAGACGCCTTGGGTTCATAATGCGCCTTGGCGGCTTCTTCGTCCTTCTTCGCGTACATCTCGATCAGAGAGTTGATTCCACCGGGCTTGCGGGGAGCAGCGACTCGAGGCTTGGGTTCCACGGGAACCACGCGTTCCTGGGTTGGGTTGGCTTGTGGAGGTGCGGGAAGTTGTTGCGACTGTGCATAGTAGCTGTCTTGTTCATCGGTGAGTGCCCTTTCAGTTGATACTGGAGACATTGCGGGTTCAAAGTCACCCTCGTCCTCCGTATAGCCGTAGCTGTATCCTCGAGCAGAAGGCTGAACAGGTGCTGGCCCGTCGCTCGATTGACTAACCCGAATCTGAGGGCCGTCAATAACCGAATGACGCGGCACTTCCATAACCTCTTCATCCGACTCGGCATAACTGATATCGTCGTCGTAACTGACGGGGCGCATGACCGCGGACGAGGCTGCTTGGCTTCCATGAATGTGGTCACGCCTGTGATCGACCAATGCTTGATAACCCGAGGCGGTTTCGTCGCGGCCCAGTTCCGGGTCAGACCGGGGCCTGTTCAGGCTAGTCCGAGGTGTCCTCAAGGAGCCAGATCCGTTGGGAACAACCGTTGTCACTGGAGGCTGATAACCCCTTTCAGGAGAGGTGGTACCCCCACTGAAAGTCCTGGTCCCATTACGCAAGGCAGCTTCCTGGTCAGGCATCCTACGATTGCTGTTCACCAGGATATCCACCCACGCATCGTCCTTGTCCTTGCTGTGCCTCCGTCCGTGCCCACCAGCAACCAGCATCGTGCCCAGACCGGCAGATGGACTCTGTTCTCCGCCCGAACTGTCCGAGGCGGTCTTGGTTTCAAAGTCCAGGTCGGGATCGTATTGGGAGGCGACCTTTGGTTGTTTCCCCTTGGAGCTTCCGATTTTGAAACGCGCAAGAGGGGAGCTAGTCTTATCTTTAGGAGGAACCGCGGGTGAGATGTCGCGTCGAAGACCCGCCTCGTCTGCAGTGGTGGGGAACGATAGCTGCCGACCGCGCCCAGCACCTTCTCCGAAAGACGAGGTCGGGTAAGCCCCGCCTGGCCTCGAGGTGACCGAGAAGCTGTTCGACGCCGGGATTCCAGCTCTCCTTGCGTCTGGCATTGTTTGACTTCTCTCCGTTCCCAGTATTCTCGTCTTCGTCCCTGATCCTTTCAGCATCGCATCAAACTCCGCCACCTTCATCGAATCGGGGCTCCTTGGTCTTCCATTGTAGGGCTTTCCGTTGAGAGTAGTGGCCGGCTTCCATTTCTTCTCCTTCTTCGGCGTAGCGAACAATCCGACTCCGCCTTTACTTCCTTTCTTTGGGGGGCTAAGAAGCTCGTCTCGATACTCGCGGGGAACGAACTCCTCGAACAGGAACCACTGAGAAGATGTTCGGGGATCGACAGAAGAAACGAGGGGTGTTTCAGGCGGAACGTCATTGGGATTTAGAGGTAGCGCCTTGAATTCGATCTGCAAGAGCGTGTCAGTCACGTGTTCGAGAGATAGACATCCCATGACAAAGGTAAAATCTCACCATAGCCCAATTAGCCTCCCTGAATGTACCCTCGTTTCGATCCATCCAACCCGAGCTCCACAACAAATCCGCCCAGCAAATCACGAATCCCTCCTCGATCGTCCACTCCGGGCCCGCGACGGGGGTCGTATCCCACCCAAATGTTGGAAGCGTCTTTTGGGTCTTCTTCAGCTTGCGGTGGATCTCCTCGGCATGACTGGGCCAGGTGCTGATAGTGGACGCAAGGGGGGTCGAAAATTGCAATGTATCAGCAAGATTGCCATCGTCGCGCAGAAACCCGATGTCATGGAAATCATTCCACGACATAGTTGTGCGTTTTGTGCCTCGGTTCTAAAAGGTAATCATGAGCCATGGAAAAAAGGAACGCCAAAAAAAAAAGATCGCACTAACCGCTCTGGCAGCCTCGTTCAAATCGAATTGTAACTTGCTCGTATCGGGATCGCTGAACCCCATATCCTCGAACTCGCCCCACTTCATATCTGTCAACGACTTGAACGGTTTGGGAGCCAAGTCCTCAGTCGAAGCCTTTGAGCTCGAGGTATCGTCCAGGGTAAGTCCAAAGGAGATGGAGCGCGACGGCATACTTGACGGTGGGGTGGACACTGTGCCTGTATGATAGTCGAGTGATGATCGAGTGCTGAAGGACGCGAGGGACGGAGCTTGTCCGACAGGAATGTCGAGCCTCTTGCGGTAATCCTCGGCATATTTGGGAGGCATCGTCTTGCTCCCAATCCTCTGCCATTCCCTCCTTCCCCCGATGTCACCCTCGGTGCCCCAGCTAGCCCCTGTTTTGACCAAGTCCGGCGAATAGAGTCGGACGTTCTTCCTAGCGCTGACGACTTTGACAAGCTTGCAGCCCCGACGAGGTTTCTCCAGATCTTTGAGTGGCGGGATCATCACTGGGTATCCGCGAATCCAGTCCTTCAAACGGAGCGGCATAGGACTTGCGGAATGCCGAGCCTCCACCTCAACATTTCTGATGAAGGAAAGTAATAGGTGTTCTGTAGCGTGGCTAGATCGAAGGTACGCGGCGTATGTTTGACTGAAGGGTATCGAATCGGGCCCGAGACCAAAGAGGAGGGGACCGAATAGGGTTGAGATGGCGATTGGGGTTAAGCCGGACTGAGCGGAGTAGGCGGCGAGACGAGAGAAAATACTGAAAAGTTGAGAGAGAAGTGGGCGGAGAGCAGGTGAGACCATGTCGAGAAATACGGGGAAATGGGTGGCAGGGAATCGCAGAGCTAGCGTTGCAAAAAGTCGTCAGCGCAAACTATTGTCGCACAGTATCGAGAGAAAGGTGTGTACCTTGTTCATCGGATTTCCACTGCACGTATACGTCCCATTCCAACATTCCTCGCACGTAGACGCCATTCACCACCCTCATGAGCCTCGCGAGACCCCAACGAAGGATCATTCCGAGTTCATGGGGACCGGCCAACTTTGCATCTTCCCGCCATTTGGCTTCTCCTGTGGGCGCTGAAGGTCTTTGACATGAACCTAGAAAAGACCGGACGAGCGAACGAACACGGTTGGCGGAGACGTCGAGAGCTTGTGATGAAAAGAGTAATGGCGTTGTAAGGGCTGTCCGACATGAGGCCCATCAGTCAGAATTACAATGTACGCGCGATGAACAAAAGTGCCCGCATACCCCTGCTAAGAATCTCGTCTCCAACCACGCGAACTAGTCTTTGGACGTCTTCTAGAGAGAGGATGACCTCGTTTTCCGCTGAGAGGTAACCATAGTCTCGTTCCTGCGAGTCGGAATCTTTTTTCGGTGGGATATGCAACGGAACGAAAGCCTCCTGGTGTTGAGGGACTGGCGGGAGGTCGGCATATGCTGAAAGTTGATGCGGTGGACCAGGTGCTGAGAGCGTTCGTTTCCTTGACCCTCCGGCCTTGCCTTCGTCTGGGGCTGAAAGCCACTGTCCACCTCCTCCCTCCCCACTCTGTCCCCTCCCGAATTCATCGTAACCAGACTTTGAAGGACCCGCGGGAAGAGCTGAAGTGTTCTTGCTGGAAGTTCGAGAACGACCGAAAAGCGAAACCATTGAAAGAGATGGAGATGGTCAAGAAATGGGGTATTCCGCCTAAGCGGTGGGATGTAAAGATGGGAGATCAAGCCTTGTCGTCAGAGCAAGGGTGAGAGCAGGGTAATGTAGCGGCGGGTAGCAGCAAAAAAGGCGTCGTTGAGGAGCGATTGCAGTCCCGCCTGATTACTCTTATTTGTCAAGGATCAACGTTTGCGGGTCAACTTTGGGCATCTTCCGCTATCGCTCGCTCGCACCGCATCGAACACCATCAACTGCAGTTGCACCACTTTTTTTTTCTTTTTCTTTTTTTTTTTTTTGCTTAAATTTTCCCAACGTCAGCGTAGATTAAAAATTCATTGCCGACACTAAAATTTTGACGTCGGGCGCGCCGGTTTGCAACCTCTTCCCAGTCGTGACAACAGGGGCTTCCTCCGTTGCCCAGTCCCTGAGTTCCCAGCGCAACCTCACTGACAACGGAACCCTCCACGTCGAGCAAACCCCGCACCAATGACGCAGAGCGCTAGCGTTGAGGGTAAGATATCTTTTATCGTTCTAGCGCCCGGCCATCCATCCATAAAAGGCGACCAAAGACTTGCCAGAGGGTCCCCCGTTAGGAAGTATCGAAAAAGAACGATGTTCTGTCTGTGCGTGACGTTGATGTGAGACTCCAACTTCCAGCTCGAGTCTGAAAGCATTACTGGGCTAGTTATGCATCACAATCAGTTTCGGGGAACAATCTAAAACTGCCTAGAATACAGCAAAGCCCGGTCAGCGGCCACTTGCGTCGAGTCGCGGGTCTCGAACTACTTACTTGGGACCATGTTATGCACCTGGCAGTGTGGACAACGATCTTAACAACAATCGGAGACCGGGTCCTTGGTTTGAGCTGCCTGCCGGACAGTGGGGTCGCCGGTCAAGAGCGCTTATGCAGGGATCCTCATTCCTGACTTTCGGGTCGCGCAGAGCTGAGACACAGCGAGCAAAGTGTTGGTACAAGTCGAGTCAGCCCACTCTTTACAAACTGAACGTAGGCTGCTAAATCAATCCCTAGGCATACAATCAGGTGAATCCCATCCGCGTTGGTAGTTGTAATCTAGCATCTTGGTCAAACCCAACAATCCTCACGCCATACCAAGTAGTTACAACGATTATAATCACGCGAACCACATAACCCACTAGCGAGCGATGAGTACCAACAGTGACGTGGACCCTTTCCTTGAAGGTGCTGGATGCTGATATTCTTTGATGCTAGTAACATTTAGTGGGGTTAGCCCGGAGGAATGTGAAAATTTCTTGGCAACCGTTAATCGAGAGGCGCTTGCAAAAGGGAAGTACCTCGACGAAAAATGGATTACTTTCTACGCGGGTTCTTTGTTACGGGGAGATGCACTCGTGTTCTACGAAAATCTCGATGCCAAGACTAAGGCTAGTTGGGCGGACATTCGAACAGCGCTCGTAAATAAATATGTCCGAAGCTCGCAGCAAATACCAAGTCCAAGGTGTGCCCTCGCTGGGATACTTAGACATTGCGAGTCCTAGGATATTGAAGCCGTGTGTATAGCAACGCTGCGTCCACACCTGCAGCAGCTCCTCCAACTGCTGTACCTCAAAAGGGAAGAGTTGCGGTGGTCCGGGATGATCAACCGAAACGCTATCTTTCAAATCGATTGATATCGTCAGACCAAGGTCTCGGAATGTGCAATTCACCTCAAGAGGCCCAGATCGTGTCTTTCGTTGCATCTGGAACTGATCTTTTTGAACTGCGTGCGGGGGTAAGCATCTAGATGACCGAATGCCTTCCTTTCCAAAACTCTCCTTTTCCGAAAGACGGACGTATCTTCTAGCACCATTCTCAATGTCAAATGGCCATATATTGATGGCGATAACTGGGTGGAGGACACAGACTTGTACGTCAAACAGGAAACTGTGAATGACAAGGTTGGCTCAGTTCAAGAAACAGCTACGCATGCATAATTCCTGCAGCAGACAAAGGACAAGGAACTGCTCAAGCTCAGGTGTGGAGCTTATCGAGTGATAACTCTCTTCTGATCCGGTTCGGCCACGCTGGGAGAAGTAAGTCTTTGACGCAGGTCGTTGGTGTGTTGTGACTGCCTGGCTGACTGTCAGATTGTTGAAGCTCGGCAGCTCGATCCAGTGGAAAACGGAGTGAGACTACATATAGCACAGAATGCAAGCGTTCACTGCGGAACAGGTCAAGGAATTGGCTACAAGAAGGCAGTGAGTTTTATGTCCATTCCTGCTTAGATGGAGTGTTGTGCTGATCAACAAGGAGCAGCGCCTTGTATTCGAGCCCATCTGATTCCCAATTCTATGAGTCTACTTGGGTGTAGCTAGGTCTGAACTTCTCTTGTGTAAGAAATGTCGAGTGGTGGCTGTTGTGGGAATTGTCGCGTGCTCGCGGTCGTAATTTGGACCACTTGACCATCTTCCACTCTTGCACCTCCCAAATTGAGAAGAGACCTCGATGGTGACTCTTCTCCTAAAGAGACTCGTTCCATCGATCTCATCCTCCGCTCCTTCCCTCTCATCTCGCATCACCCCTCTCCGCGTAGGTGCTTTCGCTGCCGCCTCCGTCGTCATCAGCGCGTCCTACTCTGCTCATCTCACCCTACCCCGGCGACTTTTCTCATCGCACGTCTCATTCCCAACAATGACTACCGTAAACCTGACTCCTCCCCAAGAACCCCTCTCTTGGAAGCATACTCCAGAGGATATCCGTGACAAGACCAACGAGCTCATCCGGGACGGCCGCAAGTTCCTCGACACCATTGCTGCCTTGCCCGAGGATAAATGCTCGTTCGACTCTGTGTTCAGAGCACTCGCTCTTCACGACGCCGAGTTCGATACTCTTTCCGAACCATTATCTTTCTACCAGAATGTCTCCCCAGATTCGAAGCTGAGGGATGCATCCAATGAAGCGGAGAAGCTATTCAGGGACTTTGGCATCGAGTCCAGCATGCGGCTCGACGTATTCCAAGCACTCAAGCGGGCAGAGAAGAACGTCAGCAGTGGATCAGTTCAACTTACTGATGAGGAAAAACGTCTCATGGAGAAGATGCTTTTGGATGGGAAGCGCGCTGGTCTGGATCTCACCGACACCGACAGGGAGAAGTTGCTTGAGGTACGCAAGTCGTCCCCGGTTTTCAACAAACAAAAAGAGGGGGTATTTCGCTAACCATCAACTCTTATAGACCAAGAAGAAGCTGTCGGAAACCTGCCTGGAATTCAGTAAGAACTTCAACGAGGAAAAGGTTAGCCCATACCGACTTTGGTCGTCGCCACCTCTGACGCAGTATGCCATCGTCTAGGGAATCATTTCTTTCACAAGGGATGAACTGAAAGGCGTCCCCGAGGACGTGATTTCAGGATATTCCAAGTCGACCAGTGTCGGCGGACAACCAGACAAGTACGCCGTCACCTTCAAGACTCCCGATATCTTCCCAATTGTGATTACCCTCGATTGCGTTACCCTGCATTAGAACTAATCACTCTCCCTGCTCAGTTCAAATTCGCGTCCAATCCACTTACGCGTCAGCTAGCAAGCGAGGCATACGAAAACCGTCTCACCCAGAATGTCCCTCTCCTCAAAAAGGCGATCGATCTAAGATGGGATATTGCCAAGATGCTCGGATACGAAACCTGGGCCGACTACATTGTTGAGGTTAAAATGATCAAGACGAGCCCCGACGTGACGAAGGTACTGTGGCTTAACCCCTCCAGGTCGACGGCAACCGTCCATTTTAACACCTCTTACCGCAGTTCTTGGATAATCTCGTCAAAAAGATGAAGGTCATTGGTGAGAAGGATCGCACCGCACTCTTGAAATTGAAGCAAGAAGAGCTTGGCGATAAGGCAGACGGCAGTGAGTGGTTGTGCATGCAGAGCATTCTTACAGTGACTTATACGTTTCTCGTGCACTTATTCCAGAATTCTACATCTGGGACTACAGATATTACGACAGGATGTTCATCGAGAAGGTAATCTTGAGGTATTAGATGGTCGAGGCATCAAGGATGCTGACAATGTGCCCCTCGGATTTCAGAGCCTTGACTTGGACGAAGCAAAAGTCAAAGAATACTTCCCCGTCGACGTGGTCGTTCCAGCCATTCTTAAGATCTATCAGGATTTGTTGGGGGTTTCGTTTGTCGAGATTACGAAGGAAGTAGACACATGGCACCAAGGTCATTTCATTTCTTTGATCCCCCTCATGCGCCATATCTAACCTTTAGATCAGATGTCCAAGTCTTCCAGGTGTGGAATAAGGACCCAAAGAGTGCCACCGACTTCCTCGGCTATACCTACCTCGACCTCTTCCCTCGAGGTATGAACGGATGCTGGATCAAATCCGTAATGCTGAAAATGACATCGCTTCGCTCCCAGAATCGAAGTACGGTCACGCCGCTGTATGGCCGCTGGTCAGCGGATTCAACAAGAAAGATGGATCAAGGAACTATCCCGTTACCGCCATGGTTGCCAACCTCGCTAAGCCTGGTGAGTAGATAATCCTCTTACGGTTCCTTACTTTCGTTGATTGGGGTTGATTCGCGCTCAGTACCCGGCAAAAAGGCGACAATGCGCCATGACGATGTTGTTACGTTCTTCCACGAGATGGGACATGTCTTCCATGGGCTCTTGAGTAACGTCGCCTTCAGCCGCTTCCACGGTACTAGGTATAGTGTCCCGCCGTTGAAATGTTCCTATGAAATTGCAGGACTAATTCGCATCATTTTTCCTTCGATAGCGTCGCGAGGGACTTTGTCGAAGCCCCCTCCCAAATGTTGGAGAATTGGTGAGTCAGCTTGGTCGCCAACAGTGTATGGCAGACTCTCTGAGACGTGTCGTCGGCTTGCAGGTGCTGGGAGCCGAAGGTGCTTAAAATGATGTCCAAGCACGTCGAATCGGGCGAGCCGCTCAGTGACGAATTGATCGACAAGTTGATCAAAAGGTTCGTAAGCTGAACCGTGAACAGCGGGCATCAACCTCATGAATTGTTTCATTCTAGTCGATACGTCAATGCCGGACTCTATTTCCTGCGTCAACTCTTCTTTGGCAAGTTTGATATGGAACTACACACCAAACAAGGTACCGCAATCTAAATCCTCTAGGGGACCTCTACTTAACTGGTCTGATTCTCGGTCCCCAGTTGACAAGGACTACGACCAGCTTTGGTCCGAGATGCGGGAGTCGATCTCGTTAGTGAAGAGCGGACCAGACTACACGGCGGGCCCCGGGACCTTTGCCCATATCACGTACGTCTCTGTCGCTACGACGCCATAGCCCTTTGAAAACTAATCATCTTTCTACGACAGTGGGGGTTACGATGCAGGATACTATGGCTACATGTACTCGCTCGTATTCTCTGCCGACATGTACAAGACCGTCTTCGCTGGCAATCCTCTCTCGCCAGATTCCGGCAAAAAGTATAGGGACAGCATCCTGAAGCCTGGCGGAAGCCGCGACGAGATGGATTCACTAAAGGTCTGTGGACTTTCGTAACCAAAATCGAATTGTCCTGCTAATTGAACCTATTCGTTCCGTGAATGTAGGAGTTCCTTGGTCGCGAACCAAATCCAGATGCTTTCCTGGAGTCCCTGGATGCGAATCAGTATAAACCCGCCACCGTACCTTCTAGCTCGTCGTAATCACGGATTTCGACCATGTCTTTTTGGCACTGCCATTCTGTACTCTGCTTTCGATGAATGGATCGCGCCAACTAATTCCAATCTACAATGTAATGACTTGTGTGGATGCCCAATGCGCGCCTCCCCTCGGGATCCGAACAGACAAGCAGAGAAGACTGTATAGTACGGGATACCGAAATTCGAAGTCCTGTGCCGTCCCAAAATGCACAAACTTGGGCACTTCTGAGCTGGTTAGGCATTACACGGGCTTTACATCTATGTACATCTTGTCCCTAGAATTTGGAACTATCGACGGCTACGGGGAAGACCCGAAACGTGTTAGCCCTGTAAATGCCACCAACGCAGTCCGTCGAGTCTCACCATTGGATCTCAGTCGTCAAAATCAACTGGTTCGTCAAGTCCCATCACGGCCGCCAAGCCCAGCTTGACCTTGTCGACAGTGGCTGCAGTCTCCTGAGGTGCGTCTCCGTCGGCCAGCACGCTAACCGCCATTCCAGGCTCCGTAGGGTTTGCTTGAGCAATAGAACTGATGCTGGCTGTGGGGATTAGAGGCCGAATCGCGGAAGCAAGGTCCTTTGGATGGATGCCCAAATCGTACGCCAGGTCCCTCAACCTCTCCTCCAGTGCTGCATGGTGATTGTTGTTGCTGCCGGCAACGAATTGTCTCGCAGCTCCGCCTACCGCCTCTCCTGCCTTTGTTGGATCTGGTAATGGTTCGTTGGGGTGGCGGCCAAGCAAGAGGTTAACCCAGCCTCCAGCTTGAGTCTTCCATTGTGTGAGCCTCCAAGCGTAGAGCAACGCGAGGAGAAAAGCGGCGAAGGTGAGGTAGTTGATGAATTTGCGGTATGGGGTGTTCCAAAATGGGGGTTGGATGTCCTGGCGAGTCGCTTTTCCCTGGCGTTTTGGAGGGAGGTTTTCGCTTGCAGGGTCCAGTTTGAGGTTGGATTTGCGTTGGCGAGTTGAGGGACGACTTTCTTGAGCAGACATGGACATTTCGACGATTAAGTAAGAGGGAATCTGTGTCGAAGGAGAGATGATTCTCCCTTCGCCTCTTATGCTTTGAGAAATGGTGACGTCAGGTCGGAAGTGGTGTGGTCGCCACTCTCACGTGGCGAGTTCGATATAAACAAACTCCGATGACGCGGACACCGTCATCCCAACGCCACCCCAGTTCCCAACCTTGGCACTCTTGATTAGTATCTGCATCAAGCGCTCTCGAAAAGTCGTCGGTCCCTTTCTTTCGGCGGGATTATTGTCCTACCATGTCGGAACAGCTCCCCGGACAAAACCCGACTTCATCCTTCCACATACCAGCTCCCTCCGAAAGGGCCCGATGAGCAAGATTAAGGTGTTCAGGCATAGGAAAGTCTAAATGTCAAATATGATCTCTTATTGGTCCAGTGTCTCTGTGGTTGCTACCGATAGTAGAGCCTACTGGAAGCGAGGGTTTAGCCGTGCTCAACTGCGATCGACTACTGGGGGCTCGGTTAGACACTTCACTTGCATGCGGACCCTCCCTAAGAGGTACCGCTCTACTTCCTACATAAGGGCACAAATCCTTCCCCCTAGATTGCTCCTTCCAACCTCTCACCCGACTTGACTACAGCTTAAACTTGTATCTCTTTTGCAATCGCATTCTTGCCATCTTCGCCCATGATGCTGCCTCCACGAACCGATCAACAAATCAATACCTCGGAAGATGAAGCTCTCGAGTCACTCCTACTCGGTACGTATATACTTAATTTACTTTGGAGGCAGCTTCGAGAAACAGAGTCTGACAAAAGCTGCGCGAAACGGTAGCAATTTAACCCCACCCGATCCCTCGGTCTTTCTAGGACGAGGAACAGCCTCGCCCGAAGAATGCATTTCTCGCTTTTATAAATACCTATCGTCTTTTCATATCATCATCCATGTAAACGTAACCAGATAGTCCAGATACCTTTTGTAAGAAATTCCCATGAAACCGAAGAACCCACGTGCACGCAGACCCCAAGCATAAGAAGTAAATAAAACTGTATTCTAACAGCACCGAGGATCGTCGTCATCCCAGACCCGAGGACTCGGCCCCGAGAGACCCCACAAAATTTGAGTCCTTTGGTTCGCTGGTATGAGGTCGGGGTAGATGTGCAAAGCCTCGGCATAATGATCAGACCCTGTTTTGTAGTCTCCTTTATGACAGTGCACCTCTGCAAGGCCCCACAGAACTTTGGCTCTGCCTTTTTCGTCGCCTAGGTGGACGAAAATTCGCATGGCATCCGAATAGTGTGAAACGCCTTGTCGTACTGGCCTTGAGCTCGGTGGACGATTGCTTGGCCCCGTAAAGCATTAGCTCTGCCAATTTTGTCCTCAAGTCCGGCGTAGATCTCCAGAGCTTTGGAGTAGCACGACATGGCATTTTTGTCATCGTTGGACCACCTATGAAAGTGCCCAAGATGCCATAAGCTTTGAGCCTTTCCTACTTCGTCCCCGCTGCTTGTGTAAACCTGGTGCCCCGTTGTGAAATTTAGACGACATTCCTCACATTCACAAATGACGCACCTCAAGGTTACGGCGTAACATATCGGCTCTGCCTTCGTCGTCCCCGACGCTAGTATATATCGAAAATGCTTGCGAGTACATCAAAATTGCCTGATGGTATTGATTCTGGTAGTGATAAACTTCGCCGAGACCAACCAAGGCTTTGGCTCTCCCAATTTCGTCACCGTCGTTGATAGAGATATCCATTGCTTTAGAGTAGCATGAAACGGCTTCTCCAAGTTCTTTTTGGGAAGAATGTAACTTTGCTATGGCTCGTACAGTGTCAGCCCGCTTGCTCTCTTCTCCGTGGGCGGTGTATATTTCTAGCAGCTCCGAGTAATAATGCGATGCCGCGAGATAGTCGTCTTGACCTAAATGCATGGAGGCAAGATCCCACAACATTGTGGTGCGACGAGCCTTGTCCCCCAGTTTGCTATAAATCTGAAAGAAATTCGGGAGTGAGACCAAGCTAACTTGACTTTTATTAGTTCCCTCACGGAGGCAAGCTGTTCCAAGGCGTCAAATGCACCCGCTTCATCCTTGAAGCGAACATGCACCTGCAGATTTTGCAGCGTCAGAAAGTAGGATCGCCTCGTTTCAAGTGTGACCGACCTCTTCAAGGCCCTCCAATGACTTAGCCTTTCCGGCTGCGTCACCCAAGCTATCAGAGATTCGCATGGCTTCGTAGTATGTGAACACGGCTTCTTCGTACTGTTTTCGGCGTTGATGTGTAGTCGCAAGACCTCGCAAAGCACTGGTTTTCCCTTTTTCGTCACCCATGTCGCCGTAGACTGTGATAACTTGAGAGTAAAAGGAAGCTGCTTTCTCGTCGTCGATATTCAGGCGGTGGGCCTCTGCAAGTCTCCATAATGCATCGGCTTCGAAACGTTGGTTTCCGATCCTTCTGTAAATCTCGAGTACTTCGAAATACTTTGAAATGGCCTCTTCGAACTGGTCCCGGCTACGGTATAGCTCTGCAAGACCCCAAAGCACTTCTGCTCTGCCGGCTTGGCTGCTGAGATGGGTGTAAATTTGCAAAGCTTTGGAGTATGTGGATATTGCGCTGTCGTCCTGGTAGCGGATACAATGCATCTCGGCGAGACCACACAGTGCTTGAGCTTGTCCCGCATCATTTCCGAGGTTCTTGTAAATTTTCAAGGCTTCAGCGTAGCGAGAAACAGCCTGGGCATGCTCGCCTTGAAGCCGATGCGTGTCTGCCAATCCCCATAGAGCATCAGCCCGACCAGAGTTATTGCCTAGCCGGGTGTAGATTTCGAACGCTTTTTGGTACCAGGTTTCGGCCGACCCGTAATAGTTTTGAAGGCGATTTACTGAGCCGAGGCCACAGAAAGCTTCGGCGCACCCCTCCTGGTCCCCTACGCTGGTGTAGATTCTTAGGGCCTCTGAGTAGGTTGTTGATGCGCTAGAGTAGTCTCCCTGCTGCTCGTGCATTAGCGCCATTTCGAGCAGAAGTGCCGGCGAACGAGTCCGAGAAACATCTGGGTCGCTGCCTTGGGGTGGTGAAGGCACGATCATGGGCTGTTCGATTGAGAGCTTGTGAGCAGAGTGAAGAATGATCCCCCAAACCCTGGCTCACCATCCAGTCAATGGCGGTACGACACTCTGTGGCCGTCGGTCGCTCAATTGGGCTGGTCCTCCAGCAACTGGTAACAAGCTTGCACAGTGCCACAATCGGCGACATGCGAGCATCGTCAGTGACAGAAGGAACATATCCTTGAATGACCTTGACGATGACTTCGGTATCTTGGATTCCTTGGAATGGAAAATCGTCGGTCATGATCTGTCATGCCTCGACTTAGCTATAGCCCGCGAGCATGCCTAGGGAAAGGGTTTGCACGTATTTCGAAACAGATCCATCCAAATGCCCAAATATCACTCCAAAGACCGGATAATTCTCCGTTCAAAACCTCCGGAGCTTCCCATCTCGTTGTATATAAAAAACCCGTGACAGTCAGCTGTTTGCTGATTAAGCTGAAATCCGCGCGGGGGGAGTTGGACTCTGCGTTAGCTTCCGGATCTTTCGTTGTTACTTGAAGCTCATTTGCCATTCCATCCTCGGCCGTGCATTCTAGGTAACGGGCGGAGCCAAAGTCTGTGATGACCGCCCGGTATCCGGAGTTGACTAGAATATTGAGCTACAACCAAGGGGTCAGCACTCCCCATGAGTCATATGGCAACCGCATTCCAGCGTACCGATTTAAGGTCCCCATGGCACACGGGCGGTTCGTGTTGATGAAGGTACTCCAACCCTTGAGCGACGTCGTCGATCTAATTTCTTGTCGTCATCGTTCTGCTTCCGCCAAAACGATCGAGTTTAACTCACCAAGGAAATTCTTTCAGGAATCTCTAAATCTACTGCAATAAGAAAGTCGCGAACATTCCCGTTAGCCTCCCAGGGAAAGATTAGCCAGACGACATTGTTTGAGATGTCTTCGACAAATCCTAGCAGGCTGACGACGTTGGGGTGAGCAAATCCCACAAGCAGCTCAATTTCCCTCGTCGACAGCTGTGCTGGTATTAGAAAGGGACTTGGCATCTAGTGATCTGCGATTCCCTTACCCGTAACATCAGGAAAATCCACCCTGCCAGATAGTGGTCAGGCTGGGTATATAGCGTGCCATAGCACTCTGCCGTGCTACCTTGCCCATATAGGCATTATAGCCCCGATAGCGGCGGGTATGACTACATAGCAGAATATAGTCACAAATAGTGACTGCAGTTCCTTAAATAGTACAACACTAGTTCATAATA
>WSTY01000217.1:7757-26132 GCA_019633465.1 Tulasnella sp. 417
AGCGGAACGTCCGCGGAGCGTTCGAGATAGTGATGTACCGTATTCAAAGGGTACAGGAAGTCGACTCGAGTCCACAACAGCGGCGTTGAATTGACGAATGCGCGGAACGAACTGTCCACATGGGATAGCTTGATATGAGCGTGCGCATCGGACGCTTGAGCAAGTAATGCAATTTCGGAGAGGATTTCTGGGGGCAATTTCTGGAAAGAAAATGAAGGGAATATGCAGGCATGAGGTGAATGAGGAGGGGAGGCTTGAATTTGGTCTTCCGAAGGGCTTCCTTGGGGAAACCACCACCTGGCTTGTTCGCGTTTGCAGCTATGAAGGAAACCAAAGTAAGTGAGACTTTGGGTGCGGGAGCATGGATACAGTCGCGTACCGTTTTACAATCTCATCGTGTATAGCCTCCGAGAACTCGGTCGGATCCGCCTCAATATCCAATCGAGCCTGTTCCAGTATGACATGCATTCTGAGTTGAAATAGGCGTCGTGCTCAACCATAACCCATGAGGACCGATATACGGCTTAACTCTCACCTGTACTGGTTCTTGATGCTCCGATATGAGCAGAACCATTCATCCCCCTGGTCAGAGTCTTCGTCAAATACTTTTTGGCCACGTTCATCAGGGTCGCAATCACACCAGCGCTTTTGGGCGGCATCTTCGAGGTCCCATCCCACCTTCGTACTTGCCCCTCCTCCCGTTGGCCTTCTCTTTGATCGATGTTTCGGTGGCAGGATGCTTTCGCCTAGTGCGTGGAGGTATCGGGTGTCTAGGACGTGCTGGGGCCGCAGAGCTCCTTCGTCCATTTACTGATTTGAAGGGTGGGATTGAGGTGGGAGGGAACGATTCGGGACGAGATTGGTGGATGTTGTCCGAGGTTTGTGGTTCAAACTCGAATCTCGACATGAAAAAAGCGCCCAGAGTGCTCTACCCCTGACACAGGTTTGCTTGCAGTACTTGCGGGGAATCATATACTACTCAGTCATCCATGGTAGACATCAGGAGATACGAATCGGGGGCGGCGGTCAACCATGAAATGCTCTTCAGGGCATGTTTGGGTCATGATTGTCTTGTGGCGCCGCCGAGCCGTTTCTGCATCTGGCTTCAGGGACAGGTGTATTTCAGATTTCCGCAACACAGCTGATGGTCAAAATAGGAAAATAGGGTGAATATCTCAGAGCTTCTGTTCAACGAGTTCCAATGGGGGGCCTAGCGGCACCAAGTCAGGTGTTCAAAGTTCAGTCACCGAATTCACATCACGGATCCCGCTCGAACGAGAACCGGATATTTCCACTATTTCTGTATAGGTTGCCTTTCAGAAGTTACCACAGGCTCGTACGAGTCGGGGGGGGGGGGATCGGGAAAGGACAACGATTGATTGAGAGGTATAGACCCCGGGACGAGTGTCCGTCAAAGCCATTTAGCCAGAACATAAGAAAAAGGACCCAGGGGGGACCTAGATAGCACGGGACGCGGAGAACTCGGTTTAGTGTATATTGATCAGTTTCCTCGATTGTTATCAAAAGACGAGGGAAAAACTCGCATTTTAAAATTACAAGTTTCTGAACGAAAGCTCATTGGGTCTCCGGTCCCTCTAGTCGGCGACGGACGTCGGCAGCAAGCCGTGAAGCTAAAGCCGCATTGTCCGTAACCCCGATTTGTCCATAAATTTTGGCTGCTTCTTCATAAAGGCATAGTGCATCGCGAAGGCGATCCTGGGCGCGATGGATATTAGCCAGACCGTTTAGCGCGAAGGCTCTCCCGAACCTGTCGCCAATATCGGTGGACAGTTTTAGCGATTCGGAGAAAAGTGAGATGGCCTCGCTGTATTTGTTTTGTTGCCGCTTCACGATAGCAAGACCGGCTAGAGCGTTCGATCTCCCCAATATGCTGCCCATTCCGGTATAGATTTCGACGGTCTCGGAGTAGGAAGTAATGGCCTGGTCGTAGTCCTCTTGAATCAGATGCACCTCAGCGAGTCCCCTCAGAGCGCTGGCTCTTCTCGGTTCATCACCAATGTCGATAGAGGCTTGAATGACCTCGGAGTAGAGCGCGATAGCCTTGCTGTATTCCCTTTGACGCTTGCGCACCTGAGCTAGACCGCACATAGCCTGAGCCCTCCCCCGCTTGTCTCCGATGTCGGTACGGATCTGACAAGCCTCGGAGTAGAGTGCCGTGGCCTTGCTATACTCGGCTTGGCATGCATGCGCCATACCGAGGCCGTACAGAGCATCGGCCCTTCCTGCATTGTTGGAGGTCTCCTTGTAGATGGCTAATGCTTCTGAGTAAAGCTTTGAAGCGGTGATATAGTCGTCCTGATCGTTGTGCATGTCTCCTAGTTTCATGAGCAGCTCAGGCGACCGAGTTCTAGAAAGTACTGTATCTGGGCGCTGCTCCGGAGCCGGAACAGTCATTGGCTACATGATCGCATGTCAGTGGAGGGCAAACAACCTGGGAACGATCTGGCTTACCATCCACTGCATCAACCTGCAACACCCCTCAGCTGTTGGTCGCTGGGTGGGATCGACATCCCAGCATGAAACCATTAAGGAACAAAGTCGCATGATCAGCGACATGCGGATGTGATCAGTGACGCATGGGAGTTTTCCGTCAACGACATGTTTGATGATCATGGAGTCCTTCTTGACGTTTTCAAATGGGATAGAGTTGGTCATAACCTATCTTGGCAGTCAATATGTGCTTCAGGTGAGAAGGGTGTCCGGATTCAAGCATACCTCGTAAAATATCCAGCCAAGTGCCCATATATCGCTCGCAAGAGTGGGCTCATCATCCATGAGCAGCTCGGGTGCAGCCCACCGAAGGGTATATTCATTTCCAGTAAAGGTCATTGTATTACTCGTGGCGCAGAATGTAGCTTGGAATTCCGGAGCTGGCTGCGCCTCTTTCTCCGTTCGCGTCGTCGGTGCATCGGCATCCCTTTTAGTAAGGCGTCGAGCGGAGCCGAAGTCCGTGATGACTGCGCGGCATTCCGATGTAACCAATACGTTGATCTATGCCATTTAATGCGCAGTCAGCTAAGCTGATTGCGGTCACAACATCCGAACCTACCGACTTGAGGTCCCCGTGGTATATGGGGGGACTTCGGGTATGGAGATATTCCACTCCTCTCGTCACGTCATAGATCTGCAGTATGGCCTCTCAGAACGAACATTCCAAGGGGTCGATTTAATCTCACCAAATAGATTCGCTCAGGGATTTCCCAATCCTGAGACGCCACGAAGTCCTTCAAATTTCCGTGTTCGTGCCAGAGAAAGATCAACCAGATTCTATGGTTTGGTAAGTCCTCGACGAATCCTTCAAGATTGATGATGTAGTCGGAAGATAGCCCGACGAGGACTCCCGCTTCTTTGATTGCCAACTGAATGGTATTCAGGACGCCACGAACAGGAAACACGATTTGGCGCCCTTCTTACCCCGAGTATTCTCTCTCGATCACCTTCATTCTCTATTTTAAGTTTCTTCACTGCTATGGCCTGTTCAGTTGATATCGACGAGACGTTCAGTGGTCCCGGAAAAGGATGTGGTGATTGCTACGGACCTTCTTAACATTTTCGTCACCATCCTTGTGTTCGCCTTCGGTAGTCCCAGTCTCGGAAGCCGGAGTCAAAGCGCCCGTGAAACGATAGCGTGTCCTCCTTCGAAGTCGCAAACGCCGTCTTGGAATTGAATTGAGGAAGGGTCGATTCGCCACTTGGCGAGCTGGTTGAGTTTATCCCGCTGTAAGAGAAGCGGGTTAGTTAAGAAGAGTTCCGCCCCATGAGCCGAGTGGGGCGCACCAACTTGGGAGTTAGATGAGACGTAGCGCTGACATCGCCTTGATTGGATTCCGATGCAGGAGAGTCGGCAATGGCAAGTTTCGAGAAATCCATTTGATCGTTGAGCGCGGATAGAATAGCTACTAACACGATGTAGCGCAGAGATGTGACTTTCACGGGAGGGGCGACTCAGGGAATGCAGGTCAATGGGAGGGAGGGGTGGTGAGTGGAGGAGGATGTAAAGGATTGCCCGGCCCGCGCCCGAAAGCACCTCAGCAGCGTGTACACGTGTCTGTCCTCTCAAAACCGGCGACACGAGTCCGCTGTTCCGGGCCCTCTCACAGCTCCGCATCGGAAAGTTTCTCGTTCACCTGAGTAGAGAAGTTGAGGTCATGTCGGATCGGCGGCTCACTTGGGTGGCAGTGCGCACTATGCAAATTCCGATAAGGCAATATTTACCTTCGTCCTCTCTTTCAGTCGAGTAACCCTCAGCGTCTCATGCTCAGCCGCACAGCTCAGTCACAAGCACCCAACATGTTGTTGTGCGTCCCGATGAGTTCTCCAAATCGATGGGCGGAAAAGACAATCCAAACTCAATTGCGTGTATGCCTTCGTTCAACTGTCTCCGGTATGCTAAATTCATAGTTCACGGCGGTTCACGGCGCCACGTAGCACATGTTTTCATATTATAGTACTATATTAGACAAAATAATATGTATTGGAGGTGATTACGGACGGGGTATGGGTAGAAGCGACTAAGTCGTGGTCAAGTGAGGGTCACGTAGAAAACGAACTCTTCCACGACCGTCCGGTATTTCTTGGCTGTTGTCTACCATCGAATGATCTTCAGAGTGTGTTTGGTTCGCGACCAAGATGTAGAAACATCTCGTGGGTCAATGAAACGCCCTCGGTATGCAAATCTGATGAATTGGAACTTGAATGACTTACCATCATCGGGGATCAAGCTCCGCGCTTCGCCTACCAAGAAAATGTTCTGGCGAGGCATTTACTTCTGTGGGCAGAATAAGACGACCAGCCGACAGTACCCGTAGACGGCACCTCCTACCTTCCGGGACGCTTTCACTATTTCCTCATCTCCAGAAGCCCAATCTCCTTCCGAGTTCGTCTCGCTTGGGCTACCATCATCTGAATCACCATAAACACCCACCTCTTGATCAAATTCGCCGAGTTCGATCTTGGCAACGTGTTCGTCGAGTCTCAGGACCCCATGGACGAGGCCGGAGCCCGCCGGTATCCCTCGAAGAGTCACGGACTCCAACGGGGATCCCAAAGTGTAACGAAGCTGCGCCATCTGTAGAATCACTTCTGTAATGTCGTTGAACTCGTTGTCGATGGTGAGGTGTTTGAGGTTCGGACACGCTGCTGCTTGGAAGCCGTGTTGCCTCTCGGGATACGAATCGGACTTGACGGCCAGAGGAAGGAGATGGTCTTCCGAGAGGTTTGAAGATGCAATTCGAAGATGGGTGAGACACGGGAAGGCCTTGAAAGTCGAAGCGAAGAAGGAAGGACCTCCATCGCACGCGGTCAGGTCGAGGAGTCGAACCGACGGTCGGGGAACGGGGGAGAGCCGGAGTTCGTTCAAGTTGATGTCTGTTCCGTCGGAAATAAATCGTGTGGTGTCAACCAAATGGAGCGCGATAGATGTCAAATTCGGCGCGGCGATGCAGTTGAGCAACGTCTCGGCCGCGCTGCCGACGACCCGGACGAGCGACAGTGATTCTAACTGGTCGAGGTTTACCGTGACTTCTTCCTTCTCCGCGGTCCATACGAATGACATATCGCGAAAGGTCAACGAGGTGAGGCGTGGAGTCGCCTGAAGCGCGTCGAAGATTATGGGGAATTCCGCACGGTCGTCGGTGATGACGAGAGATCTGAGGCTCGATGAAAAGAGCGGGATATATTCCACCGTCCAGGACCTGTGAAGATGCAGCTCTTTGACGGGATAGCTTAAAGGGAGCGCTTCAATGCCCTTCCACGTCCATCTGTCGAGTTCCAAATCGAGGAGCTCCAACTTGACCATCGATCCATCCCACAGGAAATCATAAGCCAGTGTTTGTTGCTCATCTCCTCCTGGGACTTCGAACATGAGGTCATGGGAACGCAGACGAAGGGAAATAATGCGGTGGCGGTGGGGGCGTAGAGCACGCAGAAATTCCTCGAGCCTGGTATTTTCGTCCTCAAAGTTGATACCTTGTAGCACGCGATTGGAGGGGAGTGTGGTGTAGTAGGGAGGGTTGGTGTGGAGGGGAAGAAGTGCCGTCACTCTGAGCGGAACGTCCGCGGAGCGTTCGAGATAGTGATGTACCGTATTCAAAGGGTACAGGAAGTCGACTCGAGTCCACAACAGCGGCGTTGAATTGACGAATGCGCGGAGGGAAGTGTCCACATGAGATAACTTGATATGAACGTGCGGATCGGACTCTTGGGCGAGTAAGGCGATTTCGGCGAGGATTTCTGCGGGCAGTTTCTGGAAAGAAAATGAAGGCAATATGCAGGCATGAGGTGGCGAAGGAGAAGGAGGGGCTTGGATTGGTTCGTCCGACGGTGCATGTTTTCTTGCTTGGGCTTCCAAAACCTTGGTATGTTCGAGATTGCATCTATCACATCAAAGTAAAGGTAAAAGATTCTTGGTGCAATGGCATGACCGCCGTCACGTACCGTTCTACAATCTCTTCGTAGATAGCCTTCGGAAACTCGGTCAGATCCGCTTCAATATTCAATCGAGCCTGTTCCAGTACAGTATGCATTCTGGGTTGAAAGACCGGCCGTGCTCAATCATAACCCATGAGGACCGATATACGGTTCGACTCTCACCCGTACTGGTCCTTGATGCTCCGGTATAAGCAGAACCATCTATCCTCCTCGTCAGAGTCTTCGTCAAATCCTTCCTCCCAGCGTTCGTCAGGGTCGCAATCACACCAGCGCTTTTGGGCGGCATCTTCGAGGTCCCATCCCACCTTCTTGGCTGCCCCTCCTCGCTTTGGTCTTGTCTTTGGTCGACGTTTCGGTGGCAACAGCCTTTGGCTTAGTTCGTGAAGGTATCGAGTGTCTAGTACGTGCTGGGGCGGCGCAGCTCCTTCGGCCATTTATTGATTGGAAGGATGGGGATTGAGATGGGGGGGAACGGTTGGGGACGAGATTGGTGGCTGTTGTCCGAGGTTTGTGGTTCAAATTCGAATCGCGATGCAAAACAAGTGCCCAGAGTTGTCTGCACCTGATCCAAACGTTTCCTTGTAGTGCTTGCGGGGAATCATCTACTAGTACTTAGTCGTCCATGATAGCGAGACATCCAGATATCCGAATCGGGAGCGGCGGTCAACTATGGAATGATCTTCAGGGCGTGTTTGGGTCATGATTGCCTTGTGGCGCCGCTGAGCTGTTTCTCATTGGGACGACCACCTGCCCGCCTATAATATCTGGCTTCAAGTACAAGTACTAGTGTATTTCGGATTTCCGTTACGAAGTTGATAGTCGAACTAGGACAATATGCGTGACTTCTCAGAGCGTCCGTTCGGGGCGAGCTAGGTGGTTCAGCTATTTCTCGCCTATGCCCGCTCACAATTCCCAAAACAAACCTCTCCAAAATAGGAATCGACCACGTCGGGACCCGAGATGCCACTTTGCGTTGGGTATGGGTAAGTGCCGGAGTAGAGTTCGATGACAGGGGTCCCAGACCTAGATAGTTGCTAACTATGGGCAGCAAACGGCTTCAGATTAAGCGAGGTTCACTGATCACGCGTCTGGCGTACAGTAATGATCATTTGGGGAGGACTGGTCGGGTGTTGAGGAGCCATTTGAATATTCGATTCATCGTGGACGTTTCACAGAATTAGAAGGTTTGAAAGGTGCATTAATGGAACGCCCGTCGTACTCAAATCTCGTGAAAGGGGATGTGAACTTACAATCTTCAGACACCGAATTCCGCGTTTCGTACACCAGAAAGATCCCGCTTTCCTCTTCGTGCGAATACGAATTAGGCAGGTGGTTGAAGCATGGACTTTGGTGTGCAGGATGAGATAACCAGCCGCTAGAAACTGGAGGCGGCACTTCCTACCTTTCGGTACGTTGTGACTATTTCCTCATCCCCAGAAGCCCAATCTTCTTCTGAACTCGTCTCACTTATGCTTCCCTCATCCGAATCCCCATACACATCCAAATCCTGGTCAAATTCGGCAATTTCGATCTTGGCAACGATGTCGTCGAGTCTCAGGAATCCATTGAGGAGGCCATGATCCGCCGGAACGCCCCGAAGAGTGACCGACTCCAACGGAAACCCCGAAGTCTGGCGAAGACGCGCCATTTGTATAATCACGTCTGTGATGTTGTTGAACTCGTTGTCGATAGTGAGGTGCTTGAGGTTCGGACACGCTGCTGTCTGAATGCTGTGTTGCGTCTCGGGAGACGACGGCTTCACGGCCAGGGGAAGGAGATGGTCTTCCGACAGGTTCGAAGATGCGATTCGAAGATGGGTGAGATAGGGGAAGGCCTGGAAGACCGAAGTGAAGAAGGAAGGATCCCCATCGCAAGCGGTCATGTCGAGGTGCCGAACCGACGGTCGGGGAACAGGGAACAGCTGGAGTTCGTTGATGTCCCTCCAGTAGATCGGCCGGTTGCTGTGGTCCAACTGTATGGCAATCGATGTCAAATGCGGCGCGACGATGCAGTTGAGCAACGTCTCGGCTGCGCTGCCGACGATTCGAACGAGCGACAGAGACTCCAATTGGTCTAGGTTTAGCGTGGCTCCTTTCGTCTCGCCGGTCCCCATGAACAACATGTCCTGAAGGGTCAACGATGTGAGACATCGAGCTGCTTGAAGCCCGTCGAATATCACGGAGAATAGCGCGCGGCCGTCGGTGATGACGAGGGATCTGAGGCTCGAAGAAAAGAGGGGGAGATATTCCCTCGTCCACAAACCATGGAGGTGCAGGTCGTTGATAGAACCGCTTGAAGGGAGCGCTTTAATGCCCTCCCGCGTCCATAGGTCGAGCTCTAAATCGAGGAGCTCCAACTTGACCATCGATCCATCCCACAGGAAATCGTAAGCCGGTATTTGTTGCTCATCTTCTCCTGGGACTTCGAGGTCATAGGAACGCAGACGAAGGGAAATAATGCGGTGGAGGTGGGGGCGTAGAGTGCGCAGAAAATCATTGAGCCTTGTATTTTCTTCCTCCTCGAGTCCTTGTAGCACCCGGCGGATCGAAGATGAGGTGGTGAGGGAAGATGAGATGTGGAGAGGAAGAAGTGCCGTCACTCTGAGCGGAACGTCCGCGGAGCGTTCGAGATAGTGATGTACCGTATTCAAGGGGTACAGGAAGTCGACTCGAGTCCACAGCAGTGGTGTTGCATTCACGAATGCGCGGAGCGAACTGTCCACATGGGATAACTTGATATGAGCGTGCGGATCGGACGCTTGGGCAAGTAAGGCTATTTCGGCCAGGATTTCTGCGGGCAATTTTTGGAAAGAGAATGGAGGGAATACGCAGGAATGAGGTGGTGAAGGAAGCGAGGAGGCTTGGGTTTGTTCGTTCGAAGGGCTTCCCTTCCGCTCCTGGGCTACACGCAGTTTGGTATGTTCGAGTTTGCACCTATAAAAGAAAATTAAAGTGAATCAGATTTTGGGCGGAGGAGCATGGATGCGGCCGCCTACCGTTCTACAATCTCATCGTATATACCCTTCGGAAACTCGGTCGGATCCGCTTCAATATCTAATCGAGCCTGTTCCAGTACGACATGCATTCTGGATTGAAAGACCCGCCGTGCTCAATCATAATCTACCAGGACCGATATAAGTCTAACTCTCACCCGCACTCGTGGTTGAGGATGCCTCGATGCGGGCAGAACCATCCGTCCTCTTCATCGGACTCTTCATCAAATTCATATCCCCAGTAATCGGGTTGGTCCGGGTCGCAACCACACCAGCGGTTTCGGGCGGCATCGTCGAGGTCGCATCCCACCTTCTCGATCACCCCTTCTCCCTTTCGCCTTACCCACGGTCGATGTGCCGGCGGCAGGATCCTTTCGCTTAGCTCGCGGAGGTAGCGGGTGTCGATAACGTGCAGGGGCAACGCATCTCCTTCGGCCATTTATTGATTGGAAGGGTGGGCAATGAGGTGGAGGGAACGATTCCGGACGAGATTGACGCGGGGGGTTGCTGTCACGGGGGTGGGGGGTGGATGGATGTTGTCCAAGGATTGCGGTTCAAACTGGAATCTTGACGTCAAACCGTCAGGGTCCTCGGCCCTGACACAACTTGCAGGGGGAAGCACCTGGTGAGCCATCTGTGATCACAAAGACATCACGAGACATGAATATAGGGCAACAATAAACTATCCAATCATCTTGAATTCAGTGCCGTGATTATCGTATCCCGTCGCTGAGCTGTTTCTCGTTGCCGGGCAGCCGGCGCACCAATTATATCTAGCTTCAGGGACAGGTATATTTCGAATTTCCCTCACAGGTTCACAGCCCAAAATAGGATAAATATCGATGAGCTTCCCTTGGATGAGTTCCAATGGGCGAGGTCGTAGTAACAAGCTCCAATGTGCAAGCTTCAGCTGGGTGCGATTTATCTCACCTAAGCACACACAAGTTACCAAAACAAACCTACGCAACGCAAGCATCTACAACGTTGGAGCCCAAGATGCCACTTTGTTTCGGGTACCGGTAAGTGCACGAGGAGAGTTCGATGACGTTTCCAAATATGGGTCCAACAAAATACTTGAAATTACGCTCGGATCACTGGTCATGCGTCTGACGTACCTCGATCGTTTGGGCAATTGACGAACCGTTTAATCTTTTTCAATCAATCTTGGGTGTTTCACTGAATTGTCAGGTTTGGCGTGTGGATTAACGGAACCCCTTTGAGCTCGGTACGTAAATCTTGTGAAAGGGACTTTGAACGACTTACCATCTTCAAGGGGCCGAACCCTCACTTCACGCGTCAGAAGGCCTGATATCTGTTCCCTCTTCGCTATGCGAATCCGAATCAAGCAAGAGAGTGTCCAGGTGAATCATTTACATTTTGTGTGCAGAATGAGACAACCAGCCGCGAGCAACCTTAGACGGCACCTCCTGCCTTCCGGAACGCTGCTACAATTTCCTCATCTCCAGAAGCCCAATCTCCTTCCGAGCTTGTCTCGCTTGCGCTACCATCATCTGAGTCCCCGAACACATCCACCTCTTGATCAAATTCGGCGATTTCGATCTTGGCAACGATGGATTTCAGGATTCTATATGCAATCAACAGTCCGCAACCCCCGGGTATCCCCCGGATAGTCACCGACTCCAACGGGAATCCCCAGTTCTGACGTTCGAATAGTATTTGTGCAATCAGATCTGCGATGTCGTTCCACTCGTTGTCGAGAGTGAAGTGTTTGAGATTAGGGCACGCTGGGGACTGGAAGCCGGACTCAGGATACCAGTGCATCATGGCCAGAGGAGCAAGATTGGCTAGGTCGAGGTTTGAAGAGGTGATTCGAAGGTGGGTGAGATACGGGAAGGCTCGGAAGGCCGAAGCGAAGGAGGAAGGGCGCCCATCGCAAGCGGTCAGGTCGAGATGGCGAACCGACGGTCGGGGCACAGGGAAGAGCTGGAGCTGGTTAATGTCCGTTAGGTCAGAGGTCAAATGGAGCCTGTCGACCAGCCGGAGGGCGATTGAGCTCAAGTTCGGCGCGACGATGCAGTTGAGCAATGCCTCGGCCGCGCTGCCGACGATCCTAATGAGCTCCAACGACTCCAGGTGGTCCAAGGCCAACACTGATCCTTTCTTCTCCGCAATCTCGGTGAACGACATGTCACGAAAGATCAACGATGTGAGGCATGGGGCCGCTTGAAGCGCGTCGAAGATCATAGAGAATGGCGGGCGGTTGTCCGTGAATACGAGGGACCTGAGCCTCCTTGAAAAGAGCGGGAGGTATTCCTTCGTCCAGCAACTATGAAGGTGCAGTTCTCTGATGGAACGGCTTGAAGGGGGCGCTTTGACGCCTTCCCACGTCCACATGTCGAGTTCCAAATCGAGAAGCTCCAACTTAACCATTGATCCATCCCACAAGAAATCGTAAACCAACGCTTGTCGCTCGTTTTCTCCTTGAGCTTCGACCATGATGTCATCGAAACGCAGACGAAGGGAAATGATGCGGTGGCGGTGGGGGCGTAGAGCACGCAGAAATTCCTTGAGTCTAGTGGTTTCGTCCTCCTTGACATCTTGTAGTACGGGATGGAGAATGGATGAGGAGTGGAGGGGAAGAAGTGCCGTCACTCTGAGCAGAACGGCCACAGAGCGTTCGAGATGGAGATGTACCGTGTTCAAAGGGTACAGGAAGTCGACTCGAGACCACAACAGCGGCGTTGAGTTGACGAATCTGCGAAGCGAAGTATCTACCTGGGCTAACTTGATATGAGCGTGCGGATCGGACGCTTGGGTAACTAAGACGATTTCGGCCTGGATCTCTGGGGGTAATTTTTGGAAAGCAGATGCAGGGAATACAGAGGCATCTTGGGGTGAAGGAGGAGGGGAGGCCTGGACTTGTTCGTCCGAAGGACTTCCTTGCAGCGCTTGGGCTACTGACACCTTGGTATGTTCGAGTGTGAGCCTATCAAAGGAATTTAAAGTAAATGAGGCTTTGGGTGCAAGCGCAAAGACATAATCGCGTATACCGCTCTACAATCTCTTCGTAGATAGCCTTCGGAAACTTGGTTGGATCCGCCTCAATATCCAATCGAGCTTGTTCCAGGACGACATGCATTCTGGATTGAAAAGACCCGCCGCGGTCAACCATAATCCGGTCGGACCGATATATGTTTAACTCTCTCTCACCCGTACTGGTCCTTGATGCTCCGATATGAGCAGAACCATCTATCCTCCTCGTCAGAGTCTTCGTCAAATCCCTCCTCCCAGCGTTCATCGGGGTCGCAGTCACACCAGCGCATTTGGGAGGCATCTTCGAGGTCCTGTCCCACTTTGTCAATTACCCCTTCTCCCACTCGCCTTGTCCTTAGTCGACGTTTCGTTGACAGGATCCTTTCGCTTAGTTCGTGGAGGTATCGGGTGTCTATGACGTGCTGGGGTAACGTTACGGCATCGGCCATTGATTGACTGGAAGGATGGGGGTTGAGGTCGGAGGGAACGGGTAGGGACGAGATTGGTGGTGTTGTCCAAGGTTTGTGGTTCAAACTCGAATCTCGACATGAAACAAGCGCCCAGAGTGCTCTGCCCCTGACACTTGAAGTACTTGCGGGTAATCATCTACTGCCTAGTCATCCATGATAGCAAGACATCAAGGGAGACAAGGTATTGGCGGCGGTCCAGCATTGAATGATCTTCAGGGCATGTTTGGGTCGTGATTGCCTTGTGGCGCGGCCGAGCTGCCCGCTAGAATATCTGGCTTCAGGGAGAACTGTATTTCGAATTTCCTTTACAAAGTTGATGGAAAAAATAGGATAAATATCTCAGACCTTCCATTGGACGAGTTCCAATGGGCGAGGTCGTTGTAACAAGCCCCGGTGTGCGTGGTTCGGGTGCGATTTATCTCACCTAAACCACATACACAGTTACCAAACAAACCTATCAAACGTAGGCATTACCCAAGATTACGGGTCGTCTGGGGCACCGGTGAGTGCACGAGAAGAGTTCGAGGACGTTTCTAAATATGGGTGCAACGAAATATTTCAGGCTACGTGATCACACGTCGGCCGTACCTCCGTCGTTTGGGGAAGGCTGGCCGAGTGGTGACGAGCTATTTAATTTTTCGATTCATCTTGGGTGTTTCATGGAATTTCAATTTTAGGAGTGGATTAATGCAACACCTTTGAGCTCGGTTCGCAAATCTTGTGCGAGGGGCCTTGAATGACGTACAATCTTCAACGGCCGAACCCTCCACTTCGTGCATCAGAAGACCTCCATTTACTCCGCGCGTTGTGAATCCGAATCAGTCAAAAGAATGTCCTCGGGAAGCATTTAATTCTGTGTGCGAGGTGAGATAACCAGCCGCCAGCAACCTTGGACCGCACGACTAACCTTTCGGAACGCTGTTACTATTTCCTCATCCCCAGAAGCCCAATCTCCCTCCGAGCTCGTCTCGCTTTCTCTATCATCGTCGGAGTCCCCATACACATCCGCCTCTTGATCAAATTCGGCGATTTCGATCTTGGCAAGGGTATCGTCGAGTAACTGGAAGCCATCCAGGAGGCCGTGATGCGCCGGCACACCCCGAAGAGTGATCGACTCCAACGGGAGTCCCGTAGCCTGACGAAGGCGCACCATCTGTAGAATCACATCTGTGATGTCGTTGAACTCGTTGTCGATGGTGAGGTGTTTGAGATTCGGACACGCTTCTGTCTCAAAGCTGTCTTGCGTCTCAGGATACGATGACGTCACGGCCAAAGGAAGGAGATGGGCTTCCGACAGGTTTGAAGATGCGATTCGAAGGTGGGTGAGATACGGGAATGCCTTGAAAGCCGAAGCGAAGAAGGAAGGATCCCCATCGCACGCGGTCAAGTCGAGGTGCCGAACCGACGGTCGGGTAACGGGGAAGAGTTGGAGCTCGTTGATGTCCGTCAGGTCGTCAGTCGAGTGGATGAGGTCGACCAACTGGAGGGCAATCGAGGTCAAGTTCGGCGCGACGATGCACCTGAGCAACGCCTCGGCTGCGCTGCCGACAATCCGAATGAGGGACAGAGACTCCAACTGGGCTAGGTTTAGCCTGGATCCTTTCTTCTCGTCGGTCCCCACGAACGACATATCGTGAAGGGCTAACGATGAGAGGCCTGGGGCAGCCTGAAGCGCGTCGAAGATCACGGAGAATACCGCGCGGTCGTCGGTGATGACGAGGGATCGAAGGCTCGAAGAAAAGAGCGGGATATATTCCTTCGTCCAGGAACCATGGAGGTGCAATTCTTTGATAAAATTCCCCGAAGGGAGCGCTTTAATGCCCTCCCACGTCCATTTGTCGAGCTCCAAATCGAGCAGCTCCAACTGGACCATTGATCCATCCCAGAGGAAATCGTAAGCCGGTGTTTGTCGCTGGTTTTCTCCAGGGACTTCGAGCATGATGTCATCGAAACGCAGATGAAGGGAAATAATACGGTAGCGGTGGGGGCGTAGAGCACGCAGAAATTCCTTGAGCCTCGTATTTTCGTCCTCCTTGATACCTTGTAGCACGCCATTGACGAGAGACGGGCCGTAGAGGGGAGCTCTAGTGTCGAGGGGAAGAAGTGCCGTCACTCTAAGCGGAACGTCCGCGGAGCGCTCGAGATACTGATGTACCGTATTCAAAGGGTACAGGAAGTCAACTCGATTCCACAACAGCGGCGTCGAGTTGACGAACGCGCGGAGCGAACTGTTCACGTGGGATAACTTGATATGAGCGTGCGGATCGGACGCTTGGGCAAGTAAGGCAATTGCGGCGAGGATTTCCGGGGGCAATTTCTGGCAAGAAAATGGAGGGAATATGTAGGCATGAAGTGGTGAAAGAGGAGGGGAGGCTTGGGTCTGTTCGTTCCAAGGGCTTCCTTTCTGCGCCTGGACTACTGACACCCTTGTCTGTTCGAGTTTGCACCTATAAATGCAGATTAAAGTAAAATGGTGCTTTTGGTGAAATGGCATGGATGCAGTCACGTACCGTTCTACAATCTCATCATATATGGCCTTCGGAAACTTAGTCGGATCCGCCTCAATATCCAATCGAGCCTGTTCCAGTACGACGTGCATTCTGGGTTGACACACGCGCTGCGGTCAACAATAATCCAGTAGGATCGATACCAGGTTAACTCTCACCCGTACTGGTCCTTGATGCTCCGATATGAGCAGAACCATCTATCCTCCTCGTGAGAGTCTTCGTCAAATTCCTCCTCCGAGCGTTCATCGGCGTCGCAGTCACACCAGCGCTTTTGGGCGGCATCTTCCAAATCCCATCCCACCTTCTTAATTGCCCCTCCTCCCTTTGGCCTTGTCTTTGGTCGACGCTTCGGTGGCAGGATCCTTTCGCTTAGTTCGTGGAGATATCGGGTGTCTAGGACGTGCTGGGGCCACGCAGCCTCTTCGGCCATCTATTGATTTGGAGGGTGGGGGTTGAGGTGGAGGGAACGATTCGGGACGAGATTGGTGGATGTTGTCCGAGGTTTGTGGTTCACACTCGAATCTCGACCTCAAACAAGCGCCCAGGGTTCTCTGCCTCTGACACAGGTTTGCTTGCAGTACTTGCGGGTAACCATCTACTTGGTCCTCCATGATAGCAAGACGTCAAGAGAGACGAGGTATTGGCGGCGGTCCACCATCGAATGATCTTCAGGGCATGTTTGGGTCCTGATTGCCGTGTGGCGCCGCTGAGTTGTATCTCGTTACATGACACCTCTTTCCGCCGCGTCGAAGGACTTTAAACGTTCGACTTATGCAGAGAACCTACATCATTGGTCTTTCCAGAATATTCAGCTTGCCCGACAGAGCTGGCGAAACCAGCGGCTGGCTAGGCAGAGAAGGCCAAGGAGACCTGAGGATCAACAGCCACGCTCTCGATCCGAATACGGATAAGTGATGTGATGTTCCCTGGGTGGACAGGCGATGATGAAAGGCGATCCGTTTCCCAGGCGCTTCGGAACGCGAAAGGAGACTTATTACGCATTCTCGCTTGGCTGTCGCTTCTACCTCATCCGCTCCTCCTCGTCGCTCGCCCCTTACCCCAGCTCCTCCGGTCGCGCAGCCATCGATAGTATCATCCTCTATATAACACCTCTATTAATGGAGAGGGCACATATACTGTTACATTATCCCCTGACCCAGGCCACCGCAGTGTTGGTCTCATCTTCGCGCACAGGGCCCCGCTCTTCGCGCACCAGAAGGACACCCCCCCACTCCCCGCTGTGCGAGTCCAAATTAGGCATGTGTATTCTCTTAAAGCATGTGCTTTTGTGTGCAGAATGAGATAACCAGCCGCCAGAAACCGCAGACGGCACCTACCTTTCGAAACGCTGCTACTATTTCCTCATCCCCAGAAGCCCAATCACCTTCCGAGCTCGTCTCGCTTATGCTGTAATCATCTGAATTTGTATATATATTTATCCTTTGATTAAACTCGGCGATTTGAACCTTGGCAACGATACTGTAGAGCCTGAGGAAGGTCTGAAGGAGGCAGTGCCCCGCTGATACCCCTCGGAGCGTGAGCGACTCCAATGGAAATCCCGAGTTGCAACGGGAAAGTGCCACCAGTCGAATCGTGTTCGCGATGTCGTTGAACTCGTTGTCGACGGTGAGGTGTTTGAGATTCGGACACGCTGCTGTCTGGATGCCGTCTGCGGTCTCTGAACCAGATGAGGTCACAGCCAGAGGAAGAAGGTGGTCTTCAGATAGGTTCGAAGATGTGATTCGAAGATGGGTGAGATGCGGGAAGGCCCTGAAAGCGGCAGCGAAGAAGGGCGGTCTTGCGTCGCAGGAGGTCAGGTCGAGATGCCGCACTGACGGTCGGAGAACGCGGAAGAGCCGCAGGCGGTTGATGTCCGGGTAATCTGGCATTAAGCGGACAGTGCTGACCAAGTGCAGAGCGATAGTCGTCAAGTTTGGCGCGACGATGCACTTGAGCAGTGCCTCAGCCGCGCTGCCCGAGACCCGAACAAGCGAGAGGGACACCAATTGACCGAGGTTCAACTTAGCACCTTTCTTCGCGCGGATCCCCTTGAGTGACATATCGCGAATAGTCAACGACGTGAGGCGTGAAGCCGCCTGAAGCGCGGCGAAGATTTTGGAAAAGGGCGCGTCGTCGTCGGTGATGACGAGAGATCTGAGGCTCGTTGAAAACAGCGGGAGATACTCCATCGTCCAGGATCTATGGAGATGGAGTTCTTTGATGGAACGGCTTGAAGGGAACGCCCTTATGCCGTCCCACGTCCAAACATCGAGTTCCAAATCGAGCACCTCCAACTTGACCATCGATCCATCCCAAAGGAAATCGTGCGCAGGTGTTGGTCGCTCGTTTTCTCCGGGGACCTCGAACGTGAGGTCATCAAAGCGCAGACCAAAGGAAATGATTCGGTGGCGGTGTGGGCGTAGAGCGCGCAATAATTCCCTGAGCCTGGTATTTTCATCATGTTTGACATCGTTTAGCAGGCCGTGGACGGGGCGTCCAGGGTGGATGGGAGGCAGCGCCGTCACTATCAGTGAAACGTCTGCGGAGCGTTCGAGATACCAATGTACCATGGTCAAAGGGTACAGGAAGTCGATTCGAGACCATAGCAAAGGAGCCGAGTTGACAATCGCGCGAAGGCGAGCGTCCACATGGGAGAGCGTGATATGAGCGTGCGGATCGTAGGCCTGGGCTAGTAAAACGATTTCGACGAGGATTTCTGAGGGTAATTCTTGGAAGGGGGGAATGGGTGTGCAGGGATGCGGGGGTGAAGGAGAACCGGAGGTTTGAATTAGACCGTCCAAAGGCCTTCGCTTCCGTGCATGGGCTGCTAAAACCTTGGAATATTCGAGCTTGCACCTATGACGAGATGAAATAAGAATTCTGGCCCAACAGTATCGATAAAGCCTCATACCGCTCTACGATCTCTTCGTATATAGAGTTCGAGAACTCGCTCGGATTTGCC
>WSTY01000218.1:0-26111 GCA_019633465.1 Tulasnella sp. 417
CTGCAATGAGCACGTCTCAATTTCGACCGCTTCCCGTCTGTTCTCCCTCCAGAATAGCCTTGATCATCTGCGCGCCTAGCTTGTTCGCATCGGCGAACCGGTGCTCGAAGAACGACGCGGTCTCCTTAAACCTCCGCTCGTACAGCTCGAAGCTCCCGAAGCTGACGCATTGACTCCACCCTCGAGCGGCGATGACGTACTCGACGTCGTCTGACCGATGCGTCGGGTCATGCGCGGCGGTGTGGATCGCCGCGTCCAACCGCGTGGTGTCCCGGAAAAGGTACTCCGCGACGCCAATGAGCAACCTGAAGATGGGAGTGGCGAGTAGCTCCAGGTGCTGGAAGGGTCGGATGGACAGTTCGGCCCAGCAATCGACCATGGTGAGGAGGGCAAGGTGGGAGTTCGAGCCTGCAGTTGGCGCGTCGTCGTCCGTCGTTGACGCTTCCCCGCTCGTTTTCCGCCCCAAACTGAACTGGTCCAACATCTTCTCCCACAGGATGATAGGTTTTTTCTGTATTCCCTCCCGATATTCGTCGTCGAAAACAATGTCGCGAGCACGATAAACCCTCTTCCGCAGGCCTTCTTCGTTGCCCTCGATCATCAACTTGAACAGAGCCGTCGCGCTCTGCGCGAACTGGTGGATCTGCACTTTTGCTGAAGGGTTGAGAATGGCGAGGCCGGCGTAGACGTGCCACTTGTTGGAGTAAATTCGGAGCATGATGTTGACTTTGACGGTTTCGATGCCGCGGACGTAGGTTCCTTCCTCCCAAGGGAAGTACCCGGCGCAGTTCCACGCCGTCCCCATACTAGCAAATTGTTTCCGTTAGGAAGGATGCTAAAGAGAAGGACGGGGTATTTTACCTTAGGAACGCCGCATGGGTCACCGCCTGTGTGTTGGCAGTGATCAAATCGTGCTCTTCATAGCTGAGGTAGACGTAGTGCGACTTGAAGGGTGCGAGAATCGTTTCGACGAGGATTCGTGCCGAGTCAGGCGCTCTATGTTGAATGATGCACTGAAAGAAAGCAGGTTGTCAGCCTTGAGGTTTCGATGCGCCTTCGGAATGTGCTTTACCAGGGGTTGCCCTTCTGGAGAGAGAGCTGGACCGTGCAACGAATGAATCGAGACAATGTGAACGTCGTTCGGCAAGTGCTTCTCAAATGCTTGACGCTCTGGGTCCTTCACTGAAGTTTGACCAGAGACGACTGCGCCGACCTTGGTAGCTTAACCGCCAGAAGGGTAGGTCACATGAGCCGTTTCGTTCCACGAAGTCAAATTTTTAATCGAAAATAGACTTACAAGGTCCGTACTCGGCGACGACTCTGTCAATGAATTCAGCTTCCACGGAGTACATTATAAAATCAGAGCACCGAGATACTAGATGCCCATTTTTGAGAACCGTGACCCCAGGGAGATCTATCTGGTTGTCCGTGAGCATCAGGGACACCAGGACTTTCCCCTGAGGCGGCACGCACCTTTCATGTCAACCTGGAGCTGTTCGTGGTTTTCTTCCCGGTCACATACGTATATTCTGTAGTACGTAGGCTAAGTAAAGCGACTCTTTCGACGCAAGGGGCCTACGAGACTTACCTCTTCCATCCAGCTGCTGAGAGATGCTTTGCATACATTCGACCCATCAGCCCCATCCCAATGATCCCAATGACCGGTTGTTCCGAAACAGAAGAGTCTGGTGATACGTTAGCCATTTTGTGCCTTGCAATGCCTAGAGTTGGAGTGTAGAAGGAGTTAGGAGAAAAGAGGAGTCTAATGACACGTCGTGACTTCTGTTAGTTACTCCGTTAGATCTCCGTCCCAGTCGGTTCCTGACGATCAGCAAACGCAAAAACAGTCCCAACGCTTTCCGCAGGAACGGCTATTACTTCTGTATAATATTTGCGCGTTCAACGGGTGACTGAAGTGCATTTGGGTCTCGTGACAGGAAAGAAAGTAAATTCCATAGGTTCAGCCTATCACCCGAAAGGTGACTTTGCCCAGAGAAGCGAGCACGTTCATTTGCACATACACGGCGTATTATACTTGCCAGAATGATTCCCGAACCCTCTACCGGTCCACCTCTTCAATCCAAACCAGTTCCCTTTCGGGATTGTCACTGTCGGATCACCATTGTCCACGTCTACTTTTGGTTCAGTTGACAATTCCTACCTTGAAGACAATCAGCCGGGTTGGAGTGGTGACCCTGAATGAAATGAAGCTCGTTTCTCGCTGGAGGGCCGGCGATATATTGAAGCCCGTGAACAGGGAGGCGAAGCCGTCTCGGAACCCGATGCAAAACTGGTACGATTCCGAAGTTCAGAAGCTCACAGTAACGCCACTCTACGAATCCAGAGTGAATTCGTTTTGTGATTCAACGCTTTGTGAGTCCCTTTTCTTTGCAGTGTCGAGTTCGAAACAGGCGACGCAGAATTATAACCATATCTTTGACTGCCAAAGTTACATCACTTCGCCTTCGCTTCCATTGCCTTCCGTGCAGTGACGGCGAGCTTGACATCCTCTGCCAACTGCATTGCAGAATCCACGGCTGCAATGAGGGGGACCACGATGAAGGGGACGTAGTTATATAGCAAGAAGCGTTTTTGGGCTGGAGAGAGGGCCAGAGTTCCAACTGGAGTCGTCGCGTCGGCGTCGGGGATAACCAGGAAGGTGTAAATGCAAGGGATAGTCGTTGCCGCTGATGAGACGGAGTATGCGAGGATCCAGATGTAGCTTGAACGCGAGCCTAACGAAAGAAAAAGGGGCTTCGAGTGAGAACATGTTGGGAGTTTTTGCGGCCGCGACATACCTTGCAAAATGCCTTTAACGATGAGATATAGCGCAGGAAGCTGGAATATGCTGTCAAGCAAGCCATTCGTAAGATATACGTATTTTTAAAACGCGCTAGGCGGATGGGGTGCATCGGGTTCACTTACAACTCTTGGAAGACGAGCGAATCGAACCTGGAACGGGGCTGTTGCTCAGCAAGACCAAAACGCGTCTCAGAGCAGCAGTCCTTTCGCAGTACTCACCAGGCCATTTGAGGAGCCCCGCCCAAAGCCGCCGTCAAGAGTGGGTCTTTTGAATCCTCGAGGTATTGGTCCTTGATCTGCTTCAAAATTCCGGGGAGAGTTCCTGCTGGCCAATAGTCCTGGAGGTCGATGAAGATGCCAATAAGCAGGGCGAGTGCGAAGTACACTAGGTACACTTTGTCCAATGCTCGCGGTAACATTGCCATCGTTGGGTATACAGTAGAGGGAGACGGGCAGAAAAAGATGAAGGGGGGATCGACAGATATTTTAATTGGGACTGGGTGCGGCGGTCGGAAGCCAAATAAATTCCCCAAGGTCGAACAGTTGTGCATGTTTGTCAAGGGACGCGGGCGAGTCTCTACTCCCCGTGTAACACCGTCCTCCCCACGAATGGGGTCCTTGCATTGACGTTCTGTTTACTTTGGGGCTCATTCGCTGACACAGAAAGCAAATCTCTGGGGCAACAGGGCGTGAGAGTGGTTTGTAAACGGTAAGCATCATGCCTTACCACTCCGTCCTCGTCCACGAACCGCCCCATGTTTTCCATATCACAGAGACGATGGAAATGGAGTGAGTCCAAGTCATTAAGGTGGACATACGCTATTTGGAAGACGTTTCAACAACTGATGCCAACTGATGTTTTAAGTTAGTCAACCCACCAGCGAGCTCGCACTCCTCTGATGAACGTAGGTCAGAAACGACGCCTCAATGGCATTGAAGCTATTCCAAATTCTTACCCCCGTCATCCATTATCCAACTGAGTCGCAGCTCTTCAGTCTTGCTTCCATAATTCCAAACGGCAGCAGCGGCCCTCTGCCCGGGAATGGCTGTATCCGAACTCCTTCGATAAGGAGCTGCCGTCTTGCCTTTTTGACAACAAAACGTGATTATTTCCATTAAATCTATAAATATCACCGGTAAACTCACTCTCTCCACAAACGGAAAAGGTCCACGCGGCGAGCTCCTTCGACGGGCTGATACCGAACCATTCTTTAACATACGCCACGCATGTTGTGGATAATTTTGGAACGCCATAGTACATGGGAGGGTCGTAGTTTTTCGAGTCGTATTCAGCTTCTTCAACCCGCTCAGAGAGAATGCAAGGATTTCCCGAGTGGCTTTTCACGACTGCCAGCCCGACGTACGACGGCGCAGCAGCTTCTGCCTGGCTAGCCTTGACCCGCGAATACGGTAATGTTCACTAAATAGTGGAACAAACGGGTGCAACCTCCACTCACCAACAGGATCTGATGTGCCCCCCTGGAAGAATGCTGCAGAACAGTCCCAACAGCGGCATCGTGCTTTTGTGAGGTAATCGCCAAAGCCCCCGCGCCATTGCAGCAGAGATAGCCCAAGAGGTTTGAATGCCCTCCTACAACTTCTATTACTCCACTAGTACTGGTCCTGGAGTCTGGCGTGCCCTTCCCGACATCGTTTTCAACGAGCGGCGTCGAAAGCTGATGGAAAAGGGAGTCTCCTGTATAGGGACGTGGTGGAAATTGCTCGAGAAGAGAGGAACGGAGCTTTTTCCAACTCCCTTGCGTCTCCTCGTCCAATTTGCAGTACCACAAAAGCGCGTCCCCGTTGAGATAGGTTGATGCGTACTGCGCGACCCATCGATCGTCGTCAATGCGACCTCGCTCAAAGGCGACTCGAGCGACTGATTGAACAAAGTCTCCGGAGGACTCGCTTTGGCTGCCGTGAAAACTCATATTTGGCAACGCCCCTAGGTGACGAGTTCGAACAACACGCATCAGTTTAATATCCGAACTGCCAACTGGAGGCTCTAGCCAGAGCAGACCTGATTCTTCTCTTTCATTTTTACTATAAGATGGAGGAGGAACACTTTTCATGGGGCCGACGCGGGTGAAGTGGTTTTCGGCAATGAGGCGGTGGCGAGGAGGGTCGCACACTCTTCAAAACCGGCTTCGGACATAAGACGGGAACTGGCTGACCTGAGGATCCTAGTCCCTGGATAGCTCGTTCCGACATGGTACCGGGAGGCTGACTTATTCAGTGCCTCTTTGAAACCGAACGGATCATCTAGTGAGCCACCCGCAAGGGGGCCTCTCTTTTCTCTAGAATTAGTCCGAAATCAGCATCGACGTGAAGTGCACTCCCCACTAACTAGCATGACCCGGGCATGTTCTTCAATTCAATAGTTCTTGTGCTGCTTGGGAAATTCTTGTGGAAGTTAGTAGTAGCTCACCTTTGCTCTCTCCGCGAACGAGGTCGCCAAAGTGAACCTTGACCGGGGCAACAGCGGGCAGTTTTTTTTTTTCGGCTTCTGGCAGAACATCATGTATTAGGCAAGTTACCATTGGATAGGATGGAAACTCTAAATAGAGTGAGCCCGGAGAACGGTAACAACCAAAACTTCGTACATAGCTTCTTCAGGAGACAAGCGACAAAACACAGGAAGTTGGACCTCCGTGGATCGACAGAATCAAAGCTCCAGAGTCGTCATTTAATTCGTTTAGGAGGTCAGGTATCAGACCTCAGGATGGAAAGCGAGATGCTTGGATTCAAAAGAAGTGAGGTTCGATAGCGGATGGCGAAAATAGGACTTCCTCACAACTCGATCATCCGAGATATACTTGCCGACTTTTTCAGGGGTCACGTCGGCAACGCGGTGAAGGTGCAGCCCTGGCGATTTATTAGGGCGGGGATCATAGTGGTACTGACCTGGTAGATAGGCTTTATTGCAAGATTTTAGCACAGTTTGCCGCTGTTTAGAACAGAGCAGAAGACAAAAACGTACCCCCAAGTTCGCACTCGGCTTCGGAAATTATTTTAGAAACAGAATACGCGGAGAGCAGGATAATTACTTACTTCCATCGTCCATGGGCCATGATATTGTCAGTTCCTCCTTCCCTTCATCATATTTCCATACGGTTGCTACTGCTCTTTGTCCAGATTCGGTGTCAGACCTTCGTCTGTAAGAGGTGGCGGACCGGCCTAGGGGGTACCAGGGCTGAATTCAGTGCAAAAATTGCAGGACCGAGAGATTCAATCATACTTTCTCCGCACGCGGCAAAAACCCAGGTCGCGATGGGTCCTCCCCCGTCATTAGCCCAAGGATCTTCTCCGTTACATTTGGTAGAAGGGAAAGGAGCGTTTCGGTCCCACTTCCTGTCATTCCAGCCGTCGATTTGTGTAATCCCCGGTAGTGGCTCAGGGACCGCGTCTGTACCCAGCAGAGCTAGCCCTAAGAATGGGAACTTATCATCTGTGGATGTCGCTCCCTGGCAGCGGGGAAGGAATGACCCGTACGACATTATTGTAGATTAAGCGACAGTTCGGAGAAAGCAGAACGCACGTGCCGCACCTTGGATAGGGGAAATATATCCGTCGTTTGAGCTCTCGGGAGGATAACTTGGGACGCTCGATCCTTCTCCTCAGTGACCGTAGCATCCGTCGAGCCATCGATCCCGAAAGAGATAAACCCCAGGTGAGCTCCATTCTTCCCAATCGCAGCAATCAGTCCCACCCATCCGGAGGATTTGGGGGCAGCGGGAGAGGGAGCTAGCCGAGAATCGCCCAACGCCCCTCCTCCGCTCGCAGGAAGATACCGACGCAGCAGAGCTGCTCTAAGACTTCTCCAACTACCATGTATCTCCTCTTCAAGCTCCGAATACCAAAGTAGCGCGTCGCCGTCGAAGCAAGTCGAAACGTAGTGTGCAATCCAGCGATCGTCGTCTGTTCGGCCCTGCTGGAATGCCAATCGTTGGACGGATCGGATGAAGACTGTGGGCGACTCTCCTGGAGAGCCTTCAAATGTTATCCAAGGTAAACCCCCTGAAGACTGCGAATTGATATCTGTGGTCGATCACAAGATTTTTGACCTGATTTAGGCGCAAATAACACAATGCATAGTATCCCGACCATGGCACTAACCTGAGGGACCGATATCTGCGCCTTGCGGAGCAGCTGCAGGCGTTTCCATGTTTTTTGGTGATGTGGTGGGTGAGAACGTGCTCACGGTGCGGCTTCCATATATGGAATTTCCACGGCCCTTCCGGAAGGATGTCCGGTCCTTACACTCGCGCGGCTTGACTCCTTGCGAATATGGCAAAAACCCACTTGCCGGCCCATGGTTTCTCGGGTGCCGGGCGCAAGTCGGGCGAGTGAGGGGAACCTCTTCCCATGCGCCTCGTATAGGTTCCCTGTTGCAGAGCACCAAGTGAGACTGAGTATCATACGTTTTAGTCTAATGTGTTAAGGGTTACAGTTTCCCTCTCCCAATACCTCCATTTCCCTCGACACCACCATTCAAATCCGTCATCAGACTTTCTTGGCTTGCCCACCGAGAATAACCATCATTACGTGTACATAACATGCATTAGAGGTTTGAGCGGTTCCTTATTGTGCTGAGACTGACGAGAATGATCTGGTGAAAATCGATCTTCAGACACTTAGGGGATCACTCCATACCACGAAAGACAAATCTCTGGTAAAATATAGATTGACGATTTAGTAGAGCACGAGAGTAGTTGAATTCACTCATGGTAATCTCACCACTCGCTCCTCTTGGATATAGTGCTCCGTCTTCTCCATATCGGAGATTCGATGCGCGTGCAGCTGATCCGAGGTCCCATTGTGCACATAGCCTGGAACCGAGAGCATTCAGAAACTGGCCCAGTTGATGGCTTATTTCAAATTGCTAGCCTCCAAGTTCACATTCAACTACCAGATGCATCTTAGTCATTACACAGCGCGATATGCTCAGCTAATGTTGTTCTTACCATCATCGTCCATTAACCAGTACATTTTTAACTCTTCTGCTTCTTTATCGTTTCTCCATACAGCAGCCGCTGCTCTCATTCCTGATACATCCGTTGGAGACCTACGCCTAAACGGGGCACTTCTTCTGCCTGGATTCATGTGTATCAATGTCTACGTATGTTTGGCAGCAGGCAAACTGACTTTCTCCGCAAGCAGAAAACACCCACGTTGCAAATGCAGTTGTGTTATACTCAGTGTCACTTGAGCTCGAGGAGGGGACGGAGTGTTTGCACCGGCTCGAAGGCTGCGGTAGGCCGTTCTTCCAGCGTCTGCCACGGTATCCCGTGTGGCTCGAAATCCCGCGAAGCTCATCTGGAACCACATTTTGATCGCTTCCCTCAGGAACTAGCAAAGCAAGCCCCAAGTAAGGAAACACGCGACGCGGAGCATTGAGCTGAGAAGACCACAGAATCAACCTAAGCAATACGTTCGGAAGGAATGATGCGGCAGAGATCTTAATATACCATTTCTACGTGCCCAATATCTGACCCCTTGTTGAGCGGAAGAGAGGCTATGACAGCCTTTTCGTGATCAGTTGTAATGCCGATACCGGAGGTTGAGTCGAAGGAGAGATAGCCTAAGCCCACGCAATGCCTTGACACTATTTCGACCTTGCCAACAAGTCCTTGGGGATGGTTCGCACCAGCGGAAGAAGCACCATCTTTAATAGGAATCGAAGAAGGGCCGACAAGCTGTGGTGCACTGGGCAGCGGAGGATTCCCTTTTCCCGATGCAGGAGGATACTTCAGGAGGAGGTTTGCACGAAGTTTCTTCCAACTTTCCTGCACTTCGTCATCAAGTGTAGCATACCATCCAAGAGCCTCTCCTTCGAAACAGGTCGCAGCGTATTCCGCCATCCACCAGTCTTCTCGACTTCTCCCTTGCTGAAAGCCGATTCTCTGTACGCTTTGCACGAACGCACTTGACGACTCGTTGGGGGACCCGCCAAAGGTTATCCAAGGGATGGTACTTGCGGCATGAGCGAGATCTATGGAACGATGATCCGACGCGTCGCCCTCGTAGGATCAGCTCCTCCCAGGGATAAGAGAGAACGGATTTCAATACCAGATTCCAAACCCGATACGGGCTGATTGGGAGCTGCTGCAGGCGTATACGTATCCATCGTGGAGAAAGGTATTGCACAGAGATATGGTGTGGCGGAGGCAGATTGGCTTGAACACGAGGCCGGCGGTCGGTAGAACGTCCCCATAGAGGTAAGAGAGGGACCTCCAGAAATCGGGCTGCCGCTTGACTCCCCAATTAACAAATTACAACTTCATACGATCTGTGCCTGTAGAACCCAGGTAATAGGATGACAAAACTTTCAACCACTGCATAACGAGAACAAACTACATGCGAATTACATTAATATTGAGAGTGGCTTGTCCAGACTTTCAAGACGATTCTTGTCACGGCGTTAAGACTTTCTTTAAGAAGCACTACACCCGCCCACCCTTCGACCCATTTCTAACGATACGGATAATCTTCTGGCCTCAAGAAAAAGGTCTTCCGAGCCAGTGTGATTCAGCATCCTAGCTAAGCGAGGAGCCGTTGACTTACAACTCTATCTTCCTGAATGAAATCTTTCACTTTTCGGGGCTCCATATCTTCCAGACGGTGAAAGTGGAGCTCGTTAGGCGCATCACGGTGTACAAAGCCTATGACCAAGATGTCAGTTGACGCTGGATCTGCATTCGAGTACGTTGAAAAACAGACCTCCAAGCTCGCATTCGCCTTTTCAGCCCAATGTCAGAACGCAACAAGCGATATACAGTGAGTGACTGTTACACACCTCCGTCTTCGTCTACCCATTTAACCTGCAGTTCCACTTTATCTTTGATGTAGTGCCATACCAATGCGGCTCTTCTTTCTTCAGGCTTTGGGTTGGATCGTGGTGGATAAGAAGGGGCGGTCCCTGATTTTTAATTAGCGTTCATTGTAGGAGATCAGTGTTGCGGATTATCGTATGTCTCACCTTCTTCACAGGGAGCCAGTACCCACGTCGCCAACTCCGTATATGAATGGTGCGGGGGCGCAGGTGATTCAGATCCGCGACATCTCGGAGAAGGTTGCGGTACATTCGTGAGCCGCCATCGTCCGATGGGCATCTGATATTCGTCCGCGATGCCACGGAGCTTCTGGGGAGCGATATTAGGGTTGCTGGAATTAGATGGTAACAAGGCCACGCCGAGGCATGGAAGCTGCTCATCACTTGCTGCGTCCATCTACAACACGAACAGTTGCATTAGTAAAGTCCTGCTGCGTTTGATATTACTATGGGCCCTCATTACCATATAAAGCTGTGAAGGAGCAGATTTTCCGCCGCGGGGAAGACCGACCCAGGTCGACTTTTGCAGCTCCCGCGCGATGATGGCAGCACCTGTAATCCGATCGAAAGCAACAAATCCTAAATAGAATGAGTTTTTGTCAAGCACTTTGATAATCCCTATCCTCTCGAAGGATTGGGTCCGGGAAGCGGGGGCACTTGGAGAGCTGGTGGAAAATGAACGGATCTTGGGAGGTGGCGGGTAGTAGCGTAGCAACGCGAGTCTGAGCGTCGCCCAGCTCTCTCTCTCTTCTGACTCGAGGTTGGAGTACCATATGAGGGCGTCATCGGTGAAGCACGTGGATGCATATTGGGCGATCCATTCGTCGTCGTTGGCTTGACCTCGTTGAAAAGCCAGTCGCTGAACGAGTTGAATGAAGTCTACGGAGGACTCCTCTTTAGATCCGCCGAAAACGATCCATGGGAGCGGGTGTTCTCGTTGACGCCCTATACATGTCGCAACCTATCAGCTTGAAACGCTCGACGAAAGGCTGGACGATTGCCGCAGTCGGCGACGCACCTAATGAGAGGGGAGAGTCTCTCGCATTCTGGCCGTCGTCAGTACCGTCCATAGTGTTGCGTTCTTGGTGGCAGTTGTGTATGAGTTGATCGTTAGACTGGAGGGCCGTGGATTTTCCAATTGCGGTGGAGGTAACCGTGGAGGCGGAGATCGGACTTGGCCCAATTAGGAAGATTTGGGTCCGACTTCGAGAGAGCGTCAGCATATGAAGTGCGTTCCGTATTGGGTATCTCCGTAATTACAACATTCAAGGCAACAACCAGGCGCGAATGTATTTAGTTCAGGAGAGGAACGGCCCAGATATCACTTCATTCCAGACTAACAGATACCACAAAAGGCTAAAGACGACAGGGTGTGTCCGCTTGAAGTTCAATTTAGTGGCCATAGGCTTGTCGGTGGCCTAAAGAGTGCGGATCGACTCCCCTAGACTGCCCACCTAGCAAATTACAAGCTCATAAGATCGGTGCCTACAGGAACAAGGTGATAGTATGACAAAACTTTTGATCCACTGAGAAGAGACTAGCCCACTCGACCCCCACGAGAGCGTCCCCCGCCCACAACAAATTAAACCATCATTTTATCTGATTAGCAGTCTCAACCGAGTTCTCTATGCCACCCCTGGTAATTACAATCTCGTTCCGGTAAATATGGGAGGTCTTTGAAGACTCGAGGTATCTAAGCCCACGGGGCGTGGGTTCGGAAATTATTGAGTACGGCGAAAGATAAACCGCTGTGGAGTCAGGGTATACGATAGTAAGTACGCCATAAACTTGATTGCATCTCTAGACGTTGTTCTCACCACCCGCTCCTCTTTGATGTAATCTCCAGTCTTATCCATGTCTGAGACCCGGTGTACGTGCAACTGGTCTGAGCTACCGTTGTGCACATATCCTGTAGTCAAGACCTTTCAGATCCTGGAAAAACTTGTTTTTTTACGATGTAACGACTAACCTCCCACCTCGCACTCAGCTGTTCAAGACGTATTAGTACTGTGTGTACACCTTCGGCCTGGCTGATACGTATACTCACTGTCGTTATCCATTAGCCAATACATTGTCAACTCCTCTGTATCTTCGTTGTATTTCCACACAGCCGCCGCAGCTCTTCTTCCCGAAACATTCGTTTGAGACCTTCTTCGATACAACGCAAGTTTCTCGCCTGGAGGCTTGCACGTCAGTCCCTACGCAACATTATCAAAAAGTTCTTGCTAACTTTCTCCACAGGCAGAAAACGTCCAAGTTGCGAAAGCGACCTTTGAGTAGCGAGCATTGGTGCTATCGGCGGGGACGGCGTGTTTGCAAATGCTCGATGGTTCGGGAACGCCATTCCAGTGAACGAGACCACCATACAGGCGCCGGGAAGAATATCCGTGGAGAATATCCGGTACCACAAATTGATCTTGCCCTTGGGTAACCAATAAAGCAAGTCCCGCATACGGTAAGCTGCGACCAGGAATGTTAACCTGAAAAGAACATAAGCAAAGTAGGAGGCTTGGCAGTGACGATCCGATACGAGGACCGGCATACCATTTCCATCTGGAAGACATCTGAATCCCTGGCACGCGGCAAACAGAGTACGATGGCTTTGTCTTTGTCTGTAGTGGTTTCAATACCAGAGGTCGGGTCGAAGGAGAGATACCCTGCCGATGCGGTATGCTTTCTTAGCAGTTCAATTTTACCGATAATTCCACGAAGATAGCGTGTGTCGGTAGGGAGAGCACCTGCGCTAACTGGGGCCGAAGGAATTACTGCAGCTTGGTGGGCGGGGAATATGGGAAGGCCCCCCCCTCCGGCTACATGAGGGAATTTCCGGAGAAGGTTCGTTCGAAGTTTCTTCCAACTCTCCTGGACTTCGTCATCAAGCTCGGAATACCAAATAAGGGCATCGCCTTCAAAGCAGGTTGCGGCATATTCGGCCATCCATCCATCATCTCTACCTCTCCCTTGCTGAAAGCCGATCCTCTGTACGCTTTGAACGAACGCACTCGTTGACTCGCTGGGCGATCCGCCAAACGTAATCCAAGGGACTGTGCTCGCGGCCTGTGGGACCAAATCTTGATATCAGTTATGCCACCACGAAACCCAAATCGATCAGTTGTTGAGGAATTAGGGAAAACGAGGAGTACATGTCCTTACCAGATTCCGAACTCGACACAAGCTGATTAGGAGCTGCTGCGGGAGTATCCATGACAGCGAAAGGTACTGCGTAAAGGGGGAGTGAGGCGAGAGTCTAACACGCGGTCGGAGTTAAGAACGGAGGGACCCGATATGGCTGAGAGAGGCCCTTTCGGAATCCGGTGTACGACTTTACCGAGAATTCACAACATTGCAAATCCTAACTGTGCTAGAACGGTGTTTCAAGATTCCATGTAACAGAGTGATGGTCGTTCGACAGCCTGTGTAATAAGCGACTTTAAAAGCGCGACACGACACACTAAGAATTACAGATCTAGAACGATTTCACAACCTCCTATTGACCAGTTATTCGCAGCCTCTAGGAAAACACTGCGCCTAGTCATTCGTCAACTTTTGTTTGACAAACCCATGGAAGTACCTCAAGTCTCAGCACAAGCTTCTGCGAAACAACGTTAGCTAAGCGCTTCTGTCATTGATCTGGGGCGGAAGTGACATACAGCTCTGTCCTCCTAAATGTATTCTCCCACTTTATCGGGCTCCATATCGGAAATACGATGGGGTTGAAGTTCATTTGGCGTATCAGGGTGGACGAAGCCTAGGATCAGAATGAAGAATTAGCGGTGGCCAAGGACATCCGGCGAGTGCAATGAAACAGACCACCAAGTTCGTTTTGGTCTGAGAAAACATCAGCGCAATCGAAGCGAGCTAAAAGAACTGGAGATACGTAACCCCATCAGGTGCGGGCCATGTCAGTTTCAATTTTGGACTATGGTTGTCGCGATACCGAACCGCTGCTACCCTCCTGTCTTCCGGCTTGGGGACACTGGACCTTGGCGGAAACGACGGAAAAGACGGATCTAATCTGTACAAGGGAGGCCTCATGCACATTACCCGACGACACTTGGCTGCTTAACGGAGCTTACCTGCTTCACAAAAAGGCAAGCGCCCATGTTGCGATGTCTACTTCAGAAAAGACAGAGCGATACCCGCTTTTCCCGGGCGGCCTGTGACATTTGATTGATGGTATGGGACCGTTTCAGTAAGTTAGGCTCCTCCCTATCCATCTCCCCTCGAGAGCGACAGGCTCCTTGGGCGCGGTTTTGGGGTTGTCGGGGTTAGATGGTAACAAAGCTATGCCAAGGCCCGAAAGGGTCTCGTCGCTCGAGAGATTCAGCTTAATCACGGAAACAAAAAAGGGAAGGGGATTAGCAGTTTTAGCCGAATTTATGACTTAACAATGAAGTATCCATATGATATGAAACCGCAAAACACCGGACGCTTTAGGTCGGGGAAGGCCACCCAGACTGACTTCTTTATGTTTTTCGTGACGGCGGTGGTGCCCGATGTCCAGTCAAACCGAACAAATCCCAAAGAGACCGAGTCTTTTCCGAGCAGCTCGGTAATGCCTACTAGCTCGAATGATGGGGCGGAGGAGGGGAGAGTGATGGACGGCCAGCTGGTGATGAACTAATGGATGCAGATGGCAGCGAGTAGCGACGCAGAAGAGCCAGTCTCATCAGGGCACAGCTTGCCCGTGTTTCTAATTCGAGCTCCGAGTACCATAAAAGTGCGCTCCCATTGAAACATGTTGAAGCCTAATGCGCGCTGGTCATCCGGCCGGCCTTGTAGAAAAGCTAGCTTCGGGAGGGATTGAACATAATCTTCGGGGGGACTCGTTTGAGGATCCATCGAAGGTTATCCATGCCAGTGGAGGTTGCACTTGCCGTCCTGCGGCGGGCCACGCAATGCTACCCCGAATGAGACGAGTGTCGCAGCTAACGACGCAGCTAATGCTGAGAGGAGGTCTCCCGTATTCGGAGTATGCTTGTAGAAGCCCATCTGGCTGCTTTCTTGCTGTCAGCTCTGCGCGGGTCGACCGTTGGATTGGAGAGCTGGAAAGGCACCAAATTGAGAATTGAAGAGAAATCCGATTACATAACGAATATGGGCCCGCAAACTGTCCTGGTAGTCTTAGAGGCGCTACCTCCTCAAGATATGCCTCAATAAACACGTGCCGCTGGCTTCGAAACCCCTCCCGCTTCCACTACTGTAAGCGCCCAGCTCACGGGTGCCGTCCCCTATGAATCAAAGGAGTAACGACGACAGGAGTCACGTACCCGATGGGGAACGTGCGGTAGATAGTCGATGATTAGACTCATCGTTGGGCCTCGGGAAAGTCTCTTTGCCACGTTGATGTGGACAGGAGGGGAGGTGGCAGGTGGAAAGTGCAAAGGTGTGTAATCAAGGTTCGGCTCTTCATCTCATGTGGAGAACGTCCACCAGGGAATCATTGTGGCTCGTCTGTAAGAGGTAATTTAGCGAGAGTTCATTGAAGCTTTTCTCTTATCCACTGGTGATGGTTGTGAGTGAGTGAGAGAGAGAGAGAGATGAAGAGGCGCGGCGAAGTTGAAGAGCGAGGCCGGCCTTCAGGGTCTTGGAATTTGCACTTGGCCTGTACTGGTTTTGTCCGTTCTCCCTTCTCTTCCACTCCTCTGCATCCCTCTCCCTCCCAAAACGAACAACCATCCACCCCTCAATGGACTCTACAAGTACCAAGCCGTCGACAGGACGCCGCTTCTCATTCCAGTCACTCCGCTCAAACTCATCAAGCCAAGACCTCCACGCCTCCACCTCCAACTCCCAACCGGACGCCGGCTTATTCGCCCATCGCACTCTCCTCCACACTGCAAGAGGTTCAAAGCCACCGACTTCAGGCCCCGCGAAATCAAGAGCAGTCTCGAACGCGGCCCCTTCATCCTCCTCCTCATCATCTAATCATCAGCACCAGCGATCCATGCCGAGTGAACTGAGCTCATTATTCGGGACGGTCAAACGCAGCCTCTCGTTCGACCGCAGCCGCAAGCCCAAACCCGACGCTAGCTCATCAATACCTACTGTGCGTATGCCTTGATACGAACTCAAACTGATTAGTGGGGGGAACACTGACTGTCGGTCCAATTTCCAATATTTTCCAACCTGCTCCCTCTCTCTCATCTTGCGCGGTGCACGTTTTCGGGAACAGTACGTTGGGACGACGGCCGAAGAGGATGCCGCACGGCTATACGGCTTAGGACCTCAACGCCCTCTCCTACCCTCTCCGACGTTCGAACAAATTGCTTCTGGAATGGCAGTGAGTGATTTTCGATCCACCCTCGGACGCCGCGCCTGCGCGCGGGTAGAGCGGCCCTTTTTTTGTTTTTTGACGTACTCACTCCGCGTCCCGACGCGACTTCTTCTTTCCTTCGGATCTGCACCCATTTAGGTGAGATCGAAACGCTCATCCCCCCGACTTCCATCAATAGAACCGCCACATCACGTTCACCACCATCACCATGCACCCCCACCACGGCGGTCTTCGATGAAAAAACCCTCGTTCTCAACGACCAATTCCTCAAGCACGGATTTTTCTAATTCGGTGTCATCAGCGTCATCCCCATACACCACTCCTCCGCTCCCGACCAACTCTCGGCAATTAAAGCACGTCACCTCCACGCTCGCTTCCGCGTCATCTTCATCCACGTGCACCTCATCAAGCACGTCATTCTCGACCGGTGCTGTACCCGTTGCATTACCCTTCCCACCGCAACAGGAGCGTAAATCGCATAAGCTCTCGCTCAGCCTGTCCACCATCACGGGCCGCCGAGCTGGCCGGGGGAACAACAACGGGAGCAATAATGGCGGTGCGATGGCTGGGCTAGGCCTGCCCATGAGCAACGGCAAGAACAACAGCAGCACCATCAGCTCCGCCGATTCGAGCCTCTCTTGGGGGGCAGGCGGTGGGGGCGGTGCGGTAGACGTTTCTTCAAAGAAAGCCGTAAGGTTTTCCGAATCAGAAGACGGCCACGCCAACGCCTCAGCTGCTGCATTTCCTTCCGTAAACTCAACGCCTGCTGTAGTGGTTCTGGACCCCCGTCGCGTGCCGTCGTCAATGACAACCACCACAACCTCGACCTCCACCACCACGAAGCGTCAAGCCAAGGGAGAGCCCAGACCGCAATTGGTTAATTTGAACTCTTCCTCCTTCACGGACCGGACTCCAAAGTTCCTGCGTCGTGTAAGTACTCTGCGTGGGGCCTTAGGTCTCGAGTCCTCTGTTAAAGTTCAAGTTGGCTGATAACATCGTGGGCTTTGCAGTAAACCATGAGGCGCTTGAAAGAATCCTTTCAGCCAGTCTCGCCACACACACCTATAAAAAGACCCTCTGTTCGAACTATTCTTGCTGGTCATCTCAAGTACTCTACTCCCCTTTCTTCGTCGTTGTTTTCCCTTTGAGTGTTGTTTTTTTTTTTTTTCCTCTTCATTCCTCTTTCCTTGGGCCCCATTTTATTCGCCTCTCCCCCCCTTTTGCACTTGCATCCGTCTTACTGCACCAAATTTTTGCTTGTAATTTCTTCATTTTTTTTTTCTTCTGCTGTGCTTTTGGTCTTGCAATTGGACCCCTTTTGCTCGTTTTCCTTTTTTTTCACCCTACTTATCCTCCTTCGTCTTCTTTCTTCTTCTCTTCTTTCTTTTCCCTTTCCATTTTCACATTTGTCCCTTTTACCCTTGTCCTCCTTCACCCTTGATCCGATTTTTTCGACCCGATCCATGGTCACCAACCCTTGTTGATTCCTATTCTCGTACCACCCTAGTACCATATACTCCGAATCGTAGCTATAGCCAAGTTGTACATGCCGACCCCCACTAGATGATCCACTTCTTCCTAGAGACCACATGTGCGACTGTCCATCCCCTTTTGTAGTTAATTTTTTGTTGGTAGTCGTTTTTAGAATGCTAGATCCTTGTTACCTACCAAAATTTGCATTCGAGCCTGAGGATGACCAACTAACCCGATTCCTCAGGAATGAAGTGGAGCTCCTAAGGAGAGCGCGAGAGCCGACTCAGAATGACTTGTGAATGTTATTTAGTGCCAGAGTACACTCGCCACGACCTCTTCATCTAGGCAGCCTGAGGTTTGCCCGACGCTCCAGTCTTGTCGCCGATGGATGTGAATGCCAGGCGAGCCGGTGGTATCGTTCGGCACAATAGCTTGATTCGACGAATCAAAGGGCAATTTGATCATGAGCACATTGGCGGAACTTACCTTTCAATTCTTCTTCGACTGTGCATATTGCAGTATTGGAAAGATAGATGTCATCAAAATGGAGGCCGAAAATAACCATCCGCCGCTGACGCACCGTCATTATCCATCATCCACACCATCGAAAGTTGGTTGGTTCCCTCATGATACTTCCAGACAGCCGACGAGGCTCTCTCTTGCAAATCTCTGGTCTTCGCAGCTCTTCGGAGACGAGGGACGACGCTACCTAAAAGAAAACAAATCCGACCGAAATTAAGCCCTACAGGGTGATCATGGTGAATACCGAGCGGAGACTTGCTTTCGGTACAAGCTCTGAAGATCCAAGTCGCTATCGGCCTTTGTCCCACCTTTGCATATTTTTGTTTGCAATGGCGCGAGGGCTTGACTGTGGGGGAAGGGGCGGGTTGCCCCACAAAACGAGTCCCCCTTTGATGTGGTCGCGGAATAGTGTGAGGTTCAACTCCAGTCTCGATGTTCAGCGCCAATCCAAGGTAAGGGTGCTGCTCTCCAGGTTGGAGTCCCTCCTGACGATAAGAACGCTTCCAGTTTAGTCCTTTCAAAAATAGAAGTTTACACACCATCCGTATGTGAAACGGGGTATTTTGTGTGGCATTAGGAAAACTGAATACTTGCGCTTGAGCTACGTCTTGAACTAGTGAGGGACTGAACCCAACGCCCGAGACAGGCTGACGCTGCGGGGCAAGGAACCCCACGGTTCTGGCATTTTTCGGAAAAAACACTTCTATCCTTCCTCGCCTCACATCTTGGGAATTTTGAAAGAAGGTCTCGGCTTGCGGTGCGGGCCCTGCTGCAGGTGGTTGCGGGACAACCGAGCTATCGGGGGGTGCTGAGGCAACTGCGACTGGCCCAAGCTGTGCACGGGCTGGCATATATTGTCGTAGAAGAGCCCTTCGAAGCTCAGCCCAGCTGTTTCTGGTCCCCTCGTCTAGATCCGAGTACCAGAGTAACGAGTCATCGCAAAAACACGCGGCGGCGTAATTGGCGATCCAGCCGTCATCATAAAACTTGTTCTGTTGGAGGGCGACTCTTTGAACTGACTGTACGAATACGCTGACGGATTCATCCGGTAAGCCGCTGAAGCTAAGCCACTGTATCTCTGTCGGGCCAGGTTGAGTAGGACCTAGTTGTGAACATAAACAAAGCAGTAATATGAGTCGATATCACACTAATCAAGTTAGGCATGGTGGACCTTGATCTCCCTCCATATTGGATTGATACACTGGGTTGGAGCTCTTATGAGGAGCGAAGGAGGCAAACTTGCGGTGGCCGAGAGGGGAACAAATGGAAACACATTTTCCCTCGCTTGCTAAAATAGGTGGGTGACCCGAAACCTCCCCAATTTGAACGGTTGCAAAGCTACTATTCCCGCAAGATCGCCCGCCTAACGGTTGTAGAAACCATCACCTCGAACCTATATTTCTAGCTATAGGCGAGCCATCAACAAAAGCACTCAAGCCCCCTCCCACCCTTTTTGGTAATCAAATTTCTGGTCGCCTTTTTTTGTTGCCAAATTCTTCTTACTTCTTAGTGTTTTTCTCATTTGCGTAAGTCAGGCAAGTGTGATTCTTCTTAATCTGACTATTCAGGAACAAAGTAGAGCTTCTAGGAAAGGAGAAGCGTCAGTATCGATGCCTTCAGTTCTGGAGCTTATCCCGAAAGGCCTAGAGACGCAGGGGTGGTTCCACCTGCCCGGTTATTCGATGACCTTCGAGCGGCTCTTGACTGGTTGGCACCCGTAAGCGCCCGGCACGAATTCAAGTGGGTATGTCTGGCCTCCACACGTGTTGAATACCATGCTCACCACTTGAGACTCGTTCAGATGCTGATCCGCTGTGCACCAGTCACGGTCCTGATAAATTTGCAGAGTCGTTTGCGCGTCATCCAGCATGACGGCTTTCGGCACTGGCGTGATCAGGGATCGGTCGAGAAATGTGAAGATCTTCGGGATACTCACCTGCTAACCCAATTTCAGCTATGCAGGAAGAATAAAATGTAAGCAGTAAGACAAGATATAACGAGCTTCCGGCACACCATCGTTATCCATCATCCACCTCATAGAGAGCTCATTCGTGTTTTCGTCGTACTTCCAGACAACAGATGCAGCCCTCTCGTGGGGATTAATAGTCCATGCTATCCTTCGATAACGCGGAATTGGGCTGCCTAAGATAGCGTATCGATCAGTCTAGAGAGCCCCGTTATGGTTTTGCTGCGCCTGGTAGACTTGCTCTCTGTACACGCTCGGAAGATCCATGTTGTTTCGGGCGGAGACCTCTCGTACTTCGTCCGTTGATTGTGGGAAGATGATATGTAGTTGTGTGCAGAATAGTTCGTAGATGGTAAAAGAAGCGGGGGAGCATCATCTGGTATTCTTACACTCGCCAGCCTCAGCGTCAACCCAAGGAAGGGGTATCCCGTGTCGGCCGGAAGTCCTTCCTGATTAGGAGAATGTTGAGACCAATCATAAAAAAAGCCCCAGAGTCGCTCGATCTCACCATCCGCATGCTAAATGCGGTCCCGTTCGGAAGCTTTGGGAAACTGATCACTTGAGCTTCTGCCGCGCTTAAAACGATCGAGAATCTCGACGATTCGCGATCATATCCCAAGAAACCTATGGTCCTGGGATATTGTAAAGAAACAGTTCAATTTTTCCTCTCCTTTCCTTCAAGGGGTTTGGGGATGAAGGGGGAGACGTCTGATGTGCCAATTCGGCTGCCGGCGGCCGTGGAGCACGTTCCAAGTCAAGTGGTCCAGGACTATGACGTGTCGAGAGTTGCTCATGGCTATGGGTACCATGGTAATACCGCTGTAGAAAAACCCTCCGCAGCTTTCTCCAGTTGTTGCAGGTTTCTTCATCAAGACTCGAGTACCAGAGGAGTGCGTCGTCGCTGAAACACGTTGAAGCGTACTCCGCCAACCACCAATCATCGGTAGCTCGACGCTGCTGGAAGTCCACTCTCTGAACCGATTGGATAAAGGTACTCGTGGAGTCGCTTGGACTGCCGCTGAAAGTGAGCCATGGCAAATCCGTCGAGCGGCTTGGAGAAGGACCTGTGCAGTTTGAATCAGGGCCGTTATGATGACCGAGCGTTACTTCTAGTGAATACGCACTTCGGGAGCGAATGTGGGCCATACCACGAAAGATTATTGTGGAGCAACTCCGTCAGGAAGAAGAGTCGAAGGAGGTGAAGGCAGGGACAATCAGTGCAAGCCCGCGGAGATAGCGGAGAGTAGGCGGCAATGTTAATCCTCCATTCTTCTCCATCGCAGCGTATCCCCATGTCCTCAGTTTATTATTTCTGTTTGAAACTACCACAAGCCTCCGACAGGTGCCACCAGGTGATGTCTGGCTCCTTGGGTGCTTCTGCGGAACCCCGCTGGAGGGCGGCTCCCTCCAATCCGAAGCCAGCTACAAAGAAGCATGTAGTAAGTTAAGACATCATGGGAGTGATAATTGGGCTGAGCACGGTAGGGTTAAAGAGCGAACGTTTTTGCTGATTTCTTATTCCTGATGTGATGCGGTTCGACTCCCTGGTTTGCGAAAGGATCTCTACCTCCTTACACTTTTCTCTGCCCTTCCAGCTCCTAACATTCGTACTTGTTTCGAATTCGATCGATTGATGGTTGCCGTTGTATCACTCGCACCACAACTTCGAACCGTCACAAATTTAAAGTTCGCTTTTGATACTTTTTTGAGACCATGTACCGGACTGCTCCGTTCTTCTTTTCGATAGTCCTTGTGTAAAATTTTGCTCCCTGCTCCATTTTTGAATCCCTCCGACTCGAGAAGGTGCGATGACTGCCTTATCATTCTCAATGCGTTTCCTCGGGAACAAAATAAAGTTTCTAGCAAGAGACCGGCTTTAGTATGACGTACACCACGGGTGTTTTCAGGCCGTTTGTAAAATTCTGGAGACTCATTAGTCGGCGCATGGGACCGAACCTGTCCTGGTGTAAACCAAATGGACACGACTCTCATGTCCTGACTCTCGCAGACCGTCGATGTAGGGAAAGGGGAAATCTACTCACCACCCGAGACTCGCTCAGGTACCCCGCGGCGGGGAACCAATCTCTTAGTCTGTGAAAATGAGGAATGCCTTGCCCCCCATCTGGTACCAAGGCTTGTGGTGTTACGAGATCAGCGAAGCGAGTCCCGGTAACGCTCGCTTCTTATGGAAGCTTACCCAAGAGCTCCGCCTCAGCTAGCACAGAAAGAAAAAAATATTAGTCTCGGAGTAAGGATAAGAATGAACGGGTGACGCACTGTCGTCATCCAGCATCCACGTCATCAAGAGCTGATCCGTACTTTCGTCGTACTTCCAGACGGCGGATGAGGCCCTTCCGGCGCCACCAAATGCCTTAGCAATTCTCCGATAGCGCGGAAGCGGGTTGCCTAGACGAGCGAATCGATTAGTTTAGAGTAATCCTAGCATAGCGGTGTTCGGGGCGGTCTGGCGGACTTGCTTTCGACGCTTGCTTGCAACATCCAGGTCGCTATAGACCTCGCCCCAATCGATGGGTCCTTCGCTAAACACAGAGGAGAAGCCTTGACGATATTTGAAGTGCCATATACCGAAGTCGGGAGTTCGGGCGGTACAGTGTGTGGCGCTTTCACGTCGTCGATCTGCAAGAGCAATCCGAGGTAAGGATATTGCGTGTCGACGGGTAGCCCCTCCTAATTGAAGCGTTTGGGGTAAGCTCCGCGTAAGGCAAACGGATCCAATCTTACTATCCGTATGCTAAGTGGCGTACGCCTCGGATTGCTAGAAAAGCTGAATTCTTGGGCTTGATTCAGGTTTTGAACAATCGAGAATGTCGAAGAGTCGCGATCGAAGGCTAGGAATCCGACGCTCTCCGGATACTTGTACTGAAAAACTTCGATCCTCCCCTTTCTTTCGAGGGCGGGGGTCGGGGCAGAGGGAGACTTCCTGTTCGTCGGTATGGCTGTGGACGTTCCTGGAGCGCAGGGCAAGTCGAGTTGACCGGGGATGGGGTTTGCCGAGGGCCGTTCGGGGATGCGATTACGGTGATGGTATTGCTGTAGGAGGGCCTTTCGCAGTTTTCTCCAGCTGTTGCAGGTCTCTTCGTCAAGTTCCGAATACCAGACGAGCGAGTCATCGTTAAAACACCCGGCGGCGTAATGTGCTATCCAAACATCCTCGCACATGTTGTTCAAGAGGAGCGCAACCCGTTGCACGGATTGAATAAATGTGGTAACAGACTCCTGTGGCGCGCCGCTGAAAGTCAACCATGGGATATCGGTCGAGCCAGCTGATACTGGGCCTATTATATGTATGAATTTAAATAAATACGGGAAGACGCGTTGTGCAGATGAATGCGATACAAAGACGAACCAGGACTTTGGATCAAGTGGGAGGGATCTGTTGGCTGGGCCATCTTGAAAAACAAGTGAAAGTACAAATGAGTACAAACATCGGCATTTGTCTCTGGTCGCCGGTCGCTTGTGGATGTGGGCGGTCGTTGTTCATCAATAATAACAAATGTTGTCTACGTAAATTCGGATCTACTGGACTATGCGAGACTCCCCCATGTGTATGGTAAGTATGCGAACAGAATATTCGTCTTCAGATTTTTCAGATTATGGTTCGTGGGTTCACTGTTTTTGCATAGATTCGGTATTTTATAGCTTAACCCGTTCCGTTTGACCCATCTGGCACAAAGTAAAGTCTCTGAAAGCAGGAAGTTCAGACCCAGGCTATAAGCATAAACACTGCGCGCTCACAATTTCCTTTTCAGAAAGGCGCGAACGCGCTTTGCTCCAGTCTTGAAGACGATGAAAGTGGATACCTTCTTGAGGGGTGAAGGAGCCCTTTTGTGGGATAAGTGCTTAAGGCATAACACACGATGGATTAGAACTTTAGGCCAAATTCCTCTGATTTTAGACCTGTACAAACCTCGTATTTCCCCTTCTTCTACAAATGGGAATGACATATCAATAGCGGCCTAGGCACGAGGGCATGCTTGTAAAACGTACTATCATTGTCCATCATCCAGAAGATAGATAACTCATTAGAGCTTTGATCGTGCTTCCAGATGGCGGATGAAGCCCTTTCTACAAATGGGAATGACATATCAATAGCGACCTAGGCACGAGGGCATGCTTGTAAAACGTACTATCATTGTCCATCATCCAGAAGATAGATAACTCATTAGAGCTTTGATCGTGCTTCCAGATGGCGGATGAAGCCCTTTCCCCCTGGCGCATCGTCCGAGCTGATCTTCTTTGCCGAGCGATCCCACTGCCTAAAAAAAAAGAAAGATAAAGTCATAAATAAAAGCTTGCAGTATCCTATTGAAAGAAGATCGATCGACTTGCTTTCAGTACAGGCCTTAAACGCCCAGGTGGCGATTGGTCGATCCCCGGGCGACCATCCTGACTTCTTCGTGCAGACGGAGGAAGGGTCTAGCGAATCGATTGATCCGAATAATTTTGATGGAAGTGGAGGGGGAATGGTATACGAGTCTGGGCCTCCATCCCACACGGCAAGCCCAACATATGGGTACTGGTTGTTGGCCGGCATTCCTTCCTGACAAAAGTAATCTTAGCAGAGCCCTTCGATAAGCCATGAGGTTGAGGGTACCATGCATATATGGAATGGCGTGTCATCTGCATTCTTGACGAAGCTGACCAGTTGCGCTTCCGGCTTGTTATGAACTATGGAAAAGGTTCGTTTCCTGCTATTATAGGCAATGAACCCCAACGTCGTGGCATGTTCCTGAAGAAAGACTTCGATTCTTCCTGTCCGCTTGAGAGGCGGACTTGTGGACGGAGAGGCTGCAGGTGGAGGGGCGGCTTCTTCCGATTCCGTTGGAATGAGCGGCGAGGTCGGGACAGTAGAGAATGGCCTTGCGGTTGAGCTCGCCGGCGAATATCGTTGTAAAAAGGCGTTTCGAAGTTTGCTCCAGGTATTTCTGGTGTCGTCGTCAATGCTCGAGTACCACAGGAGGGCGTCATCGCTGAAGCAGGTTGAAGCGTATTCGGTCAGCCACTGGTCATCGTTGACGCGACGCTGCTGGAAGGCGACCCTCTGCACAGATTGAATAAATGCGCTCGCAGACTCGGTTGGAGAGCCGCTGAATGTCAGCCATTGCAGATCTGTTGAAGGGGCTTGGGAAACATCGGCTAGTGTATGGATGAGGAAGTCATTAGGTTAGGAATGTCGCGACTAGTACTAAAGACTTGGTCAAGAAGAAAGAAAAATACTTTGGGAGTGCATGTGTGCCATATTGAGCAGATGGTTGAGAATAAGGTCGTTGAAGTCGAAGACAGAAAGGGTGGATGAGATGGACAATTCAGATGTGTACACGTGATGTGTACACCGCGAACAGGCTGTGTTAAGGATGTCAAGCCCCAGTACCGACCGGGGGAAGACCCGTCACACGAAAAAAAATGGCTAAGCAAGGATACCCTAACTAAGATGTGGAGGAAAGGGGCGTGCAATAGGGCTTTGGGTCTTGTATTTCATGGGGTGGGATGCGGTCATCGCTTCGGACAATTCATGTCACCGAATTTGGCAAGGGGTAGTTAGACCTCAAGCTCCGCGCGAAGAACATATCTTTTTCTTCTTTTTTCGGTTCCTTCACAGTGAACTAACCAAGGGCAATGATCTCACTCGAATATCCGGGAGGTCTTACTAAACCGGCATGAACGCGGGGCGAGAGTATTGGCTAAGCCTGTGTTGTGAATTGAAAGTACTAAGCAGTGTTATGAGCGGACCAAGACAGGTGAATGAGATCTGGGAAAACGTCGCCTGGCCACTTTGAGGTGCGGGTCTACCCCTACCCCCCCATAAAATCAGGATAGGAAACTGAGCATTTATTTATGCCGTAAGGCCCTCGAGGACCTTCATTAGGTTGGAGCACAGGGATAAAGGCTGGGCTCATTTGACACGTCCGTGCATCTGGCACTGCTAATACAATTCATTCCAAAATGCTGGTTACTCTTCAGGCACGAAGTAGAATTTCTAAAGACAAGTAATGAAGTTTGTTACGGAAGGAACGAAGGTGGACAAACGCATGTACGCACAACTAAGTCTTCGTTGATGTGGGGCTTCGATATATTCGAGTCGCAGAGGCGGTGAAAGTGGATCTGCTTTGACTTCTGGCCGACGAATCCTGTGTAGAAGGTCTAGTCAGACTTTTGAGAAGCGGGAGGTAAATAGTGTACGATGTATCCGAACCGGAGAGTGCTTCTTCGGCTAAAGA
>WSTY01000219.1:0-26096 GCA_019633465.1 Tulasnella sp. 417
CAATGTTCAAACAACGAAGCTAACACCTAGCTCCTGCTTCGGTGCTATCCGACCGTACATAGAGTGTTGGAGTTTGTGAAGGGGATACTAGGCTGCAAGCACCTTAGCTGCGAAGCCCATAGATTCGTATGAAGGACGGTGGACTGTCAGCCCTCCATACCGCCGACTGTGTGTGTACCAGTTGCGTGATCCGTAAGCCTTATATCAGCTCATGGCTCATCTGCTGAAAGTAGTTTGATTTCAATGGGTATAGGGAAGAATTTTTTAAAGCGGCTCAAAGATTAGGTGCTTTTGAAGCTAGGAGTCAGGAGAACTGCTCCTTCTGTGTGAAGCTGAGCCTTACCACATTTTCGGTAAATTTAGGTTTCCAGTATCTTGAAAAGGCAGCGAAATCGCTAACGAGAACCACTTCCCTCGAAGTGGTGAACAGGTGGGCGTTGAGGCAGTACCGGACTAAGCGATCCTTGATTGTCCGGCGAGGCATGGGATGGCAACACACGCAGTTACTCACCTCCATATTGTGACACAAGTGGCAAGAGGGCTCCATCGCTTCCTAGATTCCAGAGTAACACCAGTATTTCGCCGGCTCCGAGTCGGCCATCCTGGAACTTCAAGGGCGATGTATATCCAGCCGACGTCGCCCTGACCGGGGTAAGCTCGAGATAATAAGGTTTCTTCGGCCCTGAGCTCCATTTTTTTCCTTGGTCGTGAGACTAGGCGTACCCCGTATTCCCTCTTCCTAAGGTGCTGGTCTGGGACGAATAGTCCCAAAATTGCGCACCGACATAGCACTTGGCGGAATTTCCATCCTAGCGGAATTACTCAGTTACATCGTGTAGGGTGGAGCTCGGAGGTGGAGCTCGGAGGTGGAGCTTGGAAGGATTAGTTACCAGGACTTCCAGTGATGACGCCTCAGGTGAAAACTTGACTCTGAGAGCTCTCGCAGCGTCTCTTGTCCAAATATAAACGCCGTTCTTCAAGGTTATATCACCAGATAAATAAGCTCTATCACCGCGCTGTAACTGGCTCTGGGCTATAATCCTTCCTATCCGCTGCTGAGTCGGCCCAGGTGCGTGGGAGGCCGGAGGGGCAGCGGCTGGCGCGCTAGGTATTGAGGCACTGTCTTTCATCCTGAGTCTAACTTGAACGTGGTCAATTACCAAAAGGCGGCGAAACATACGAGGGCGTAGGTAAACTTTGGTACTTCAGGAGCAGAGCCGTTTGAAGGGCTTCCCAGCTGTTTCTAACCGAAGGGCTGAGCGATAAGTACCACCTCAAGCCTTGCCCAGCAAAGGCCGCCCCAGCAAGCATTGCAGGCCACTCATCGTCCCTCGATTTGTTGGCCAAATATGCCCGTATATTTATTGATCGGATGAACTCTTCGGCCTCGGATGCATCTTTCCCCTCGAACCGAACGAAGTCTTCTGGTCGAAGAGTCAACAGCGGAATTGGAAGATGCTCGATGTGAAGAGGATATCGCACCAGTTGCACCGATCACCTGCCCGCTGGCCATATTCTCTCGAAAATAAGCTGGCTTCCCAAGATTGGTGGCGAAGGAAGAGAGGGGTAAATGGGAACCTTCGGTTTGCTCGGTACGGGAACCCGGCATTAGATAGCCGGCTTTGTCAGCAACCCCAATCCAAGCCCATGGGAGCAGCATACAAGCGCAAGTCTACCTAAAATCGCAAAACTCAAAATTTAATTCAACACACTAGGTGAGAAGGTGGTGAACCAAAATGGGTAGCGAGAATGCTCGAGTTTGCAATACAAAGAAACTCGGGATAGGTGGGACCTGCGCTGGGTTCAGACGCCAAAAAATTCCAACTAGCATCCTGATAGATGGGGGGGGAAAGGAGGGAAAAAGCCATCCCTACTGCCAGAGTTGATTGGCAGGGGGTTAGCAGGAGGTTGGTGGATTGTCGTTCCTTGGTGCGTGGGCCTAAGGCGTGGCGCATTCGCTTCGTCATTGGGTTTGCTGACACAGGCGAAGGATCTCTTGCTATTGTATGATATGCTGGAGGCTCGACCTGCTTGTGATGAAGGTGGGCGCGACAACAACGAGGCCCGGGCCGTCCATAACCGATGGAGGAGAAGATGCCGCGTCCCGTTTCTAGAGCACCCCGGACCCCAATGAACTTCCAGCGATGTCGAAAGACGTTCTTGGCATTTTATTAGGCCCACTTATCAGTAGCAATTGCTGATACGAGCTTCAGTAGCTAGCGGCCTCGGTTAAGCAGCTTCGGGCGAAATGGACGCTGGTAAGGGCTCTACCAGCTTTGGCACAGCTTTAAAGCCTCCCGCCGGGTACCGAGTAGGTCCTTGATGGAAGGCCGACTGATCCACGGGGGAAAAGATGTACACCGATATCAGGAACGTGCCAGGCAGCATGCTTTTCACGATGACCTCATGCAACCGTGGGAGGATGGCCTGACGGACTGTCAGCCACCTCCAGTCCAACAGTGCGTCCAAGGAATTTAGATAGGGATATTCTTTGACGTTTGTGAACCCTCCACCGAGGATCTGGCCCCCATTGGCTCTAATTTTCTCATGATCAAGTCGTCGAACTCGGCTCATGATTATTCTCAAGGTTCCGTTTGTCCCAGTACGTCAATGATCACGGCCTCCGCAAGATCATTTTGCAGATAGTCGCCCATGATGTTCGTCTCATCGCAGGTGGAAAACTTAGAAAATAGCTCACGCTCTCGCTGCCTAATGTTTTCTCTCACAGTCGGATCAAGAACAGCACGCTCGGCAGGGCTCCTTCACTATTCGGACGTGTACTAAACGCTGTTCGTAGCGGTGATATCCGGAGAGATGTCTAAAAAGTACCGATAGCCTCATTTTCTGTGCATGCTGGCTCCGTAATTTCTACACCGGCCATCGCTAAGCTCTCCACCTCGCCAATTCCCAATTGAGAACTAGCGACCCTTCAGTTTGATCCTTTTACGCTAGTCTTGTTGTCTTCGTTGGATTGTCCACTCTCAGAGAAGGAATATTTCTCTCTCATTGTTCTCTAATATATTTTGATCGTCGTGTGTTGCACCGTCGATCAATCAGGTTCAAGATTGCCGGCGGTTCTCAGAGAGTCTTAGGCGCTAACCGCCGGGATCAGATGATTTTTCATGAAATTATCTCAGTTCATACCGCTTGTACCTTTTTGCCTCGCCTGGCGCTTGTCACCTTTTCCGGCATTTACAATTCCGAAGATCCGCATGTCAAAAATGGGCTGCGTCAAGACCTGACTTGTTGATCGTTACTGCAAAACGACTTGCAAGCGTCTACCTTGGCCCTCCGCATTCGCAGAGGCTATATAACCTGACGTTCCAGAAGTGCAATTGCAGCATCCGCATTCCACTACCCATCACTACCTCTTCAACTCTTTCACGGATATCATGGTTCACTTCTCACTCTTCTCCGCGGCGGCTGGCATTCTGGCTGCGGCCTCAGTTGTCTCTTCCTCCCCTGTGTCATCAAACCCGAACGACCAACCGCGAGCTCTCATCGTCCCTTTCGTAAACAAGCATGCAGTAGCTCGTCGTTCCATAAACTACGATCCTTCTGAGCTAGTCAAAAGGGACTTGCGCCGAGTTCAGGAACGGAAAGAGCGCGCGGCTTTGAAGAAACGTTTGGGGGTGGACACAGTCCAAGTGAAGCGGACTGCGGCTGCCCTTGAGCCCTACCACATCAATATCCTCCGCAAAGCCCTCATTAAAAAGCGGCAGGCCTCTGCTACCGATCCTTTGGTCAATAGTAATGACTTGTGTTGGTGGCTATTGGCTTCTTTGTCCCTCGGTGGATGCAGTTCGCTTATCATTGTGTTCTCACTCCACTAGTATACTACGGAAACATGAACATCGGTACTCCCGCCCAAACCATTACCATCAATTTTGATACGGGCTCTTCTGACTTGACCGTCCCCACGGCCGACTGCACAAACTGCACCGCACCGTTCTTCGACCCCTCCAAGTCGACCTCATACGTCACCACGAGCGTGCCGTTCGAAACTTCCTTCGGCGATGGCTCGACTGCTAATGGTGTCATCTCTACCGAAACGGTCGCTATCGGAAGCCTCTCTTTCTCAAACCAGTCATTCGCGCTCATCAATCAAGCGACGGCAGACTATGATGGCCCCAATGCTGGCTTGATGGGCTTGGCTTTTGAAGCTAATGCTCATACAAAGGCAACTCCTTGGTTTATTAACTTGGCTAACCAAGGTGCTTTGGAGTCCAACGTCTTTTCGTTCTACTTGAGCCGAAAAGGAGCTGATGGGTCGGAGTTATGTGTTGGATGCCTCGACCCGGCCAAGTTCACCGGAGAGCCGGAATACTTCCCTTTGACACCTGGTGATTCCACCCAAAATTACTGGGATATTTCTGTGAGTACCGGGGTTATCATGGTTCAACCTTGCCTCCCATGACGGACCTTCGCACCCCCTCAGGCACAAGGCGTCACATACAACGGCAACCTCGTCACCACTCAACCCATGACCGCAACCATCGACTCGGGTACTTCATTAATCTCAATTCCACCCTCTCAAGCTTCTGCCTTCTACGCAAATGTTCCTGGCGCTCAAGCAGCCGCAGATGGGAAGTCCTGGACTTTCCCCTGCGCGAATGTAGGCCCAGTCGGAATCATGTTCTCTTCCTCGACCGTTTTCAACATCAACCCAACGCAGTTCGCTCTTAACGATGGCTCTGATACTTGCACTGGCGCCATTATATCTTCTGAAGCCGAAGATGGTAACGCGGTTGTGGGGGATGCGTTCATGAGCACTTGGTACTCGATCTTTGATTATGGCAATATGCGCGTTGGCTTTGCCCAGGCTGTTTAAATAACGGATGGATAAGGGCGACCTCATAATGACTACCTTTTTAATGACTTCTACGCTTTGGTTTGCATTTTTTCATTTTGCAACTTTTCTGGGACTACTTTCTTTGGGGACTTCTTAGAACGATTTAGCTAGCTATGGACGATATGCGCATAATCGGGAGACAGAAAAATGGTCTTGACTGTTATCCTGGGGGCGCCGTGGTTTGATCCGACGGCTGCTGTCAGTCTAAGGTTACAAGCGGCCTGTTACTATCGAGTCTTTTGCAAACTATGCGCTTTCCAAAGTTACTTGGTACAAGGGCTTAATTGAGGCCTGAAACATTCTCTTCGTCATTGCGTTTTCTGACAGCAGCGTAGGAACATCCTGCATTTTTATTGTATGCTAACGGCTCGATTTTTCTGCCCCGCCCGCAATGAAGGTGGACCCGACAACGGGGCAGTCCACAACCGATGCAGGAGAAGATGCCCCATCCCATACTGTACCTAGACCCCCCCAACTCCAATAAACTGTTTTTGATGTTGATGGACGTTTTTGACCTTTTAGTGTGTTCATTTGAAAGTAGCAATAACATATCCGAGCTTCATTGTCGGGCGGTCTCAGTCAAGAATCTTGATCAGGCTAAAGCGAACCTGGCGCGGCTCCACCAGCTTTGGCACAAAACCTTCCGCCGTATACCGAATAGGTCCTTGATGAAGATAAATTGATTCACGAGGGAGAAAATGTCCATCGATATTGGGGAGGTGGCAGGAGGCATGGCTTCACGATTACCTCGTGCAGCCGTGGGAGGATAGCCTAACGGACGTGTTTCGTGCAGCAGACCTCCGGTCTAACAGTGCGGACAGGGAATTAATCTATATAATTAGATGTGGATATTCTTTGACGTTTGTGAACCCTTCCCTAAGGATCTGGCCTTCATTGGCCCGACGTTTCTCATGATCACGGCGTCGAACTCCCTTCACGATTACTTATTCCCATGGCTCCGTTTGTCGCAACTACGTCAATAATCACGTGTGGCGGGCCTCCGCAAAATTATTTTACAGATAGTCGCCCATGATGTGCATACAATCACAGGTGGAAATTTTACAACAGAGCTCGTGCTCTCACTGCCGAGTGTTTTTTTCTCACAGTTGGATCAGGGACAACACGCTGGAGCGGACTCCTTCACTATTCGGACGTGGTACCAACGCTCTTCGTAGCGCTGATATCCGGAGAAAAGTACCGATAGCCTCATTTTCTGTGCATGCTGGCTCCGTGATTTCTACATCGGGCATCGCTTAACCCCTCCGCCGCGCCAAATCTTCCGTTGAGAGAGATGGCAGTCCTGGAATTTGATCTTTTCCGCTGATCTTGTTCTCTTCCTTCGATAGAGCACCTGCAGAGAAAGCATATTCCTCTCTGATTGCTCATTAATATATTTTGATCCTCGTGTGTCGCATGGTCGATCAATGAGATTTAAGATTGCCGGCGGTTCTCAGAGATTCTTAGGCGCCAGTCGCCGGAATCAGATGATTCTCCATAAATTGCCTCACATCACACCGTTCGTACCTTTTCGCCTCGCCTGGCGCCTATCAGTTTTTTCCGGCCTTTCCAAGTCCGAAGATCCACATGCGGAAAATTCAAGACCTGGGTTTTTGATCGTTCGGCTTGGCAACGTCTACACTTGGCACTCCGCAGAGGCTATATAACCTGACGTTCCAGAAGAGCAAATGTAGCATCCGCATTCTCACTGACCACCTCCGCCTCTTAAACTCTTCCACGAATTTCATGGTTCACTTTTCGCTCCTCTCCGCGGCGGCTGGCATCCTGGCTGCAGCCTCGGTCGTCTCTGCCACACCCGTCCCATCAAACCCTAGCGACCAACCACGAGCTTTCATCGTCCCCTTCGACAACAAGCATGCAGCAGCTCGTCGATCCATGAACTACGAACCTTCTCAACTAAGCAAGAGAGACTTGCGCCGAGTTCAAAAACGGAACGAGGGTGCGGCTTTGAAGAAACACTTGGGGGTGGACACGGTCCAAGTGAAGAGGACCGCGGCTGCCCTTGAGCCCTACGACATCAATATCCTCCGCAAAGCCCGCATGACGAAGAGGCAAGGTTTTGCTACAGCTCCCTTGGTTGAGCATAATTATTCTTGTTAGTGGTGATTTACCTCTTTGTCACTCGGTCGATGCAGTTCGCTTATCATGGTGTTCTCACCGTAACAGTCTCCGGAAACATAAACATCGGTACTCCCGCACAAACTATTACCGTCGATTTTGATATGAATACTCGTTACGTGATCATCCCCACGGCCGAATGCACAAATTGCACTGGACCGTTCTTCGACCCCTCTCAGTCGACTTCACACGGCACCACGAGCCAGCCAGTTCAAGCAGAACTCCCCAATGGAGGGCCTGCCACTGCAGTCACCTCTACCGATACAGTCGCTATCGGGAGTCTCTCTGTTTCAAACCAGGCACTCGCGCTCATCACGCAAGTGGAGGAAGCGTACACAGTCCTCGGCTTTTCCGGGATAATGGGTTTGGCTTTCCCGATCATCGCCGAAGATGGATCCACTCCTTGGTTCATGAACTTGGCCAGCCAAGGTCTCTTGGAGTCGAACATTTTTTCGTTCTACTTGCCAGGGACCCCACAAGGAGAGTTATGTGTTGGATGCCTCGACGGGGCCAAGTTCACCGGGCAGCCGGAGTACTTCCCTTTGACGCCTGGTGATTCCACACAGAGTAGTTGGGATATTGCTGTGAGTATTATCATCCCGGTTCGACCTTGCCTCCAATAACCAATCTTCGCACCCCTCCACAGGCACAAGGCTTCACATTGAACGGCAACGTCTTCACCACTCAAGCCATGACTGTAACCATCGACTCCGGCGTCTTTGGTGTCGTACTTCCGCACTCTCAAGCCTCTGCCTTCTACGCAAACATTCCTGGCGCTCAACTAGCCGCAAATGGATGGATGTGGACTTTCCCCTGCGCGAACGTGGGCCAATTGCAAGTTGGAATCATGTTATCTTCTTCTACCGTCTTCAACCTCAACCCAACTCACCTCGTTGACAACGATGGTTCGGATATTTGTACTGGTAACATCATATCGACTAACAGGGAAGATGGTCAAGCGAAGGTTGGATCTGCCTTGATGAGCACTTATTACTCGATCTTTGATTATGGCAATATGCGCATTGGCTTTGCCCAGGCTGTTTAAATAAGTGTTTCGTAAGGGCTAGATCATGATGACTACGTCCCCAATGATTTTGACGCTTTGGTCTGCATTTTTCCATCTTGTAAATCTAGGATTGCCTTTTTTGTGGACTTTTTAGTACGGTTTAGCTACCTATGGACAATGTACACCTTATCATGAGACAGAAAATGGTTTCGATTGTTATCCTGAGCGGAGCTGTGTTTTGACCCAACGGTTATTGTCGGGTTAAGGTTACAGGAGACCTTTCATTATCGGGTCTTTTGCAAACTATGGGTTCCCCAAAGCTAGGATACACCCAATAGTGAGCCGTGACGACTCTAAATGTGACTTGAGCGAAAGTTAAGCTCAGTGTTCAGAGCAGTCGATCTAGGTGGGCAGCTTTTCGCGACGTGCTCCACGAAAACGGACAGCAAACTTGGAGAGAGTTTCGCTAGCCATACAGCCGGTAAATCCACAAAATCTGGTCCGTGTCACAACTGGTCAATAGGGAGGTGATCTCCTCGATGGATTTTATCCTAATGTAGGCGTTGATTCTTGGTCGCTGGAGGAAGTGGGTGGTTTAATGTTGGTATCGAAACCAGTCTAACTTTTAGACCCCATCCGCGGTGTCTATTGAACATCGTTCTTTCATCGGAGAGCTATCTTTATCCGTGTCAGCATACACCAAGTTTTCTGTAACCTCTTGTTGCCTCCCTTTCCTCGCCCTCCTGAAGATTGCCTCGATTCCTTGGACTTCATCAACCGCTACCTCAATAACAGCTTCAGCCGTCCTTGGTCGGACAAGGCGCCCTGGAAGACTGTCCTCCTTGCAAACAGGGAAGAGCCGCGCAGCTTTATCTCGTGTAGTGCTCCGCTGGACGTGCCTTGGAAAAGCCTCAATTACTGCTCTCAGTTTATCTCAAGGAGTTGTGGACTGAAACCCGGAGATTAAAGTCCTGGATTGGACGTTGTCGAATCGTCTAAGATGTTCTTACAGAAGCTTTGCTTGAGGAGGAGGTGTGAAGAATGCTTGAGGTCGAGAAAGACTGTTAAGAGGAAAGCCACGCCTCCTCGGATTGGACGCCGGGAGCGGCCGGAGAAAGCGACGGCGATGGGTGTAGCCTCCCGAGTCAGGCGTTGTGGTCCGAGGATCTGATGTATTTGTGAGGTGGGCATCGATTTCTCGAAGAGGTCGCATGCTCCTGGGTTGGCGGATGTCTCGGTATCTCAAAATATGTAGATACTAGAAGAACCTATTCCCTACATCTAAGAAACGCGATAAAGGGAAGAACAGTAAATGACATCCTCTCCGGAGTGTGGGATGGTTTCGAGCGAAATGGCGTTTTGGAAGAATGAGGAGAATGCTGCCGTGTGTCATCGCGGAAGAGCCACTTGCCATCTGTCGCCAGCCATGGTACAATGATGCCCTGCTTGGGTACTGGGCCTTCTGCATGCAATAATTTGAGCTATTTGAGCCAGAGTCGGCGAGAGAAGGAAGGCTGAACGATGGTGCAGCTGGAAGTTTGCCGGGGTGGGGGGATCAACGCATCTACCCCTGGACGACCGTGCCCGGAATTCGTCTCTCGATTCCTGCGTTCGGCGCGCCGATAAAACTGAGAAAGGCGTTGCCCTTCCTTCCTCTAGTGGGTTCAAGTCCCACCATGTTTAACTATTGCGAGAACGTCCTTTCCTTTTCCAACGATATTTGATGGAACATTCGTCGGCCATCTCGGTTCTGTGGTTGACGTGTCCCTACGTCCCACTCTGGGCCACGTGTCTCGCTCTCTTCCCTCCTTAGGATAGTAGTCTCAAAGGTGGACGCCTTGTAAGTTGATTCGTGCCTTCCGACTCCTCGGAACTTCGGAAGTTCCGAGTCGGTATGTCCTGCTGGACCTATTTCTTCCCCGCCGAAGCTCCGGAGAGAGCCCGCACCCAAGATACGCCAAGAGCAAACTGGCCATCCTGCCTGTTCGGCTGTGCAACGCTATGTGGTGCATCCTGGGTGGGCCAGTTGATGACGTCGTGAATCTTGGTCGTGGGGCGCACCTCGAGATGACGGAGCTTTGGGAAAGGCTTAGGATGAGGAGCGCCGCCTTCTCCACGCGTGTTGGTGGTCCAAGATATTTCAGACAGTCGGCCCAGGTCAAAAGGCAAGAACGTTATTCGGGGTGCACCGGGGTAGTTGGAGAGGCTACGCTCGCGGAAGTGAGCAAGGGACCTGTTGAGAGAGTGCTTCATGCGCCGCTACCCGCACTCTCGTTGTTCTGTCGCCCTTTCCAAGGTTCGGTGCTTGAGCCGTAGTGAAGAGACGGGGCAGCGTAGGAGAGAAGAGAGGCGGAGAGAGGCGAAAGTGAAATGTGATCACGGGGTCTCTGTTGTTTGGAACCGGAGGACCCTAAACACACTGCGATGCACCGAAGGCAACCCTGAACATTGTGGGCGTAGTTCCCAGTTCGCTTTTCACGTGGATGTGTGCATCTCTATGCATTCTTTGGCAGCGACGCCAAAAATGAATGGGCAGGTCCCTCTCTATTCAATTGATCCCAACAAATGACACAACTCAAATCACCGCTGCCTTCTTCTTGCCTACGTGCGCATACGAGGCCATACAATGGGACACTTAACGTGGCCAATGAGCGTTACGGCTCACCTCGAACTTTCATTCCCTTTCGACAGATTAGCAGCAGGCGCAAACCACGCGCACTCGCCTTCTTCCTCGCGGGCATATTTCCCGCTCCCGAAGAACACGATTGGGGGGGGGGGGGGAAGGGGCTCCTGACAGGACAAGAAGCGGCTTCGGCGGTGCTGGTTGCGCGTATCGGTGACTTTGTGAGGGAGATTGCGACTGGGCAGGTTAATAACTGTGAAATGCTGCCGGACCGAGAATTCATGGCATGTTGGCCCGTCGCACCGCTGCACCCATCGCCCATCGCAGGTCAACGCGAGCACCCCAACCTCGCCAGTTATGGCCAAGGTTTGCAAACAAACGATGTCGACGCAATTTGAACGAGGTCCTAACACTATTGACATGGTTTATTCTCCACGTTCTCGCCCGTTGTCAGTGTTCGCAGGTTCTCTTTGGATGAGCGGATCTTTCGAAATTTCACACATCGCCCTGCCGCCCACCTTGAGAGTGAGAGATGCACCAGAGGAAGGCAGCCCGTTCCCAATTAACACGAGACAAAGGACTGGGCGATTTCAGCTGCTACGGTTCTATCCACCAGTCCCAGCACAAACAGGTGTCGAGACACTTCAGACGCCAGCTCTTCCTTCTCGCCCGGTCTCTTCCCTCTCACGCCGCGAAAAAGAAGCCCACGAAGGTAAAACGCTCTCAGGGGATGTGGGAGACAATGCCACAGCGATCGCAAACTCTGACCTCGGCACTCCGATGCAGAGCGGCGGGGGCTGCGGCATCTATCCGTGGGATGAACAGGGTATGAATGCCTGAACGTTTCGGTCAATTCACGAAATAAAGGGTCCGCCCTACCCGTAGTTCAAGTTACGCAGATAAATGTCACTTCATGGTCCGTCATACTTGAGCGAAGGCGAGGCTGATGAGCGACCTGGTAGGGTTGGTCGGTATCTGGTACGGTGTGCGCCTCATATGGCTCGGGTGAAGTTGAAAACACCAGATAAGAAACTATTGTAGTTGAGCTGCAGTCTTGAATCGTACACATTCCCGGGGTAAGGTACCTGGTCCAGACAGGTGCCTCATACAGAGAATGTATGGTTTCGGATTTGAGGGTGGCCAAAGGTAATTGGCTAGCTGCCATACAAAACAACTTACACTAGCGGTGGTAATATATTTAGTGATTATAGTCAGTTTATATAATAGTCAATTTAATCAGTTACTATCTTCCTTCTGAAACCTGACAGTATGTTGAAGCACACGGTCCAACCACAGTTGGAGCACCTTGAGCCTCGCAATGCATAGTCTTTCAACAAAGCTGCACAAGCAAAAGCATAGGAAGCAACTACAAATGGGACTGATTGTACAAGCTTAGGGGATGAGAAAGGTCGAAAATGGACAGGCTGTCCCCATGAGCAACGTAGAGCTTTGTGTCGCATAGCATCGCAGTGCCACCCCAGTAATCCGAAGAGAGCCAAAATAAGCGGAAGGAAGAGAAGGTGACCCAATGATGCTGAGAGAGTGGAGCGACAAGACGTGGAATCTGGGAAGGAGTATCACATGGTTCGCGAGTGGCCACATCCCAAGTTAGGGAATGGCCGCGGACATCGCTTCCTGTGATGGATTTGCCATCGGAGGAGAACCAAAAGGCTCCGAGGCTGGAATCAAGTTTCAGCGGTTCACCGACCTGGTTGGTGGTCTGAGGATCCCATAGTCGGATTGTGTCCTCGGACCCAGATGCCAGAAGGTTCCCATTTGGTGAGAAGCAGAGGGAGTGGACAAATCGGTCTGGACCGGTAAGCCGTTCACCAATCTGCCTACCGGTGTGGGGATCCCATAGTCGGATTGTGCAGTCGTGTGATGCGGATGCCAGAAGCTTGCAGTCTGGCGAGAAGCAGACGGAGCATACAGACGAATTAAAACCTAGCGGCTCACCAACCTGGCTGCTGGTCTGGAGATCCCATATTCGAATACGGTCACTCCAAGCTCCGGATGCCAAAAGCTTTCCGTCCGGCGAAAAGCAAACCGAGAGGAGACCGCTATGGTGACCTCTGAGCGGTTCACCAATCCGGCTGCCGGTGTGAGCATCCCAGAGTCGAATGGTGCCGTCGGAGGATCCGGATGCCAGCATCTTGCCGTCCGGCGAGAGGCTGACCGACTTAACAGTGTTGCTGTGACCTCTGGGTGGCTCACCTAGCTGGCTGCTGCTTTTGGGATCCCATAGTCGAATCGTGTCATCATGGGATCCGGATGCCAGAAGCTTGCCGCTCGGTGAGAAGCAGACGGAGCTGACAAGTTCGTGGTGACCCGCGAGCGGTTCACCCATCTGGCTCCCGTCGTGAGCATCCCAGAGTCGGATTGTGCTGTCGAAGGATCCGGATGCCAGATGCTTGCCGTCCGGTGAGAAGGAGACGGAGCGGACGGCGCCGCCGTGACCCCTAAGCGGTTCACCGATCTGGCTGCCGGTGTGAGGATCCCAGAGGCGGAGTGTGTGGTCGTAGGATCCGGATGCCAGAACCTTGCCGTCTGGCGAGAAGCAGACGGAGTAGACGGCGCTGTCGTGACCTCTAAGCGGTTCACCGATCTGGCTGCCGGTGTGAGGATCCCAGAGTCGGATTGTGTTGTCGGAGGATCCGGATGCCAGAAGCTTGCCGTCTGGCGAGAAGCAGACGGAGGAGACGAAGCTGACGTGACCTCTAAGCGGTTCACCGATCTGGCTGCCGGTGTGAGGATCCCAGAGTCGAATTATGTTACCGAAGGTTCCGGACGCCAGAGACTTGCCATCTGGCGAGAAGCAGACGGAGTAGATGCCGTTGTCGCGGCCTCTCAGCGGTTCACCGATCTGGCTGCCGGTGTGAGGATCCCATAGGTGGATTGTCCCGTCCCCAGACCCGGATGCCAGAAGTTTGCCGTCCGGCGAGAAGCAGACCGACCAGACATTGGGTCTTCGACCTATCAGCGCCTCACCCATCTGCCTGCCAGTGTCTGGATCCAGCATCCGAATTGCCCCATCAAGGCATCCTGACGCAAGGAGCGCACCATCCGGTGAAAACGCAACTGAGGTTATCCAATTACCCAGAGATATGGTCCATAACTCCGATGACCATGTCAGAGGTTGGACCCCTCGGATCCTGAGGACCTCTGGCTGACCGCCGTAACGTTTCCAGAGCTCCGTCTTGGTAGGACAATGAGCAAGTGCCGAAATATAGACGTGGAGAGGACTAAAAGCAATTGGTTCCGAAAATGCAATGGCAAACCGATGTACATCATTCCACAGTTCCACTAGAACACTCGCGCCGGATGCTTCACCAGAGTCCTGCTAGAATTGTCGATTAGGTCAGTGTCTACCTACCACCACTGCGACCATCTTAAAAAGGCTCACCGAAAGCCAATGATGTGCCTGCTTTGCCATCATGATCACCTCATTGAAAGCTCCAACCAAGCTCATGACTTCAAGCCAATATAGGACCTTTTCGTGGCTAAATAACGCAAAGTCCTCTTCGCCAAGACCCGGGCCCACTCCGCCTGACTCAAACCACCGTCCCCCCTCGGTCAAGTGGATGGACCAGGAACGACAGCAATATTGAACGCCTCTCGACAGCTCACGTTGCACGATATCTTCAGCTCCAGAACTCGGTATCGACAAATCAGAAAGTCCACAAATGTTCTTTTTCAGATGGCGATTCATTTGGCGCGTGCAGACCCCCGCGAGCCGTCGATGATTCCGCGCAAGATCCACCCAATACGGCCGTTCCCCACATCGCCTACGGTCAACCAAAAGGTCTCGAATGGATGTATGCATCAATTGGATTGGGTCCGTGGATGATTCAGGGATAAAGAACAGAGAGTTGAGGTCTCCGAGGATCTCGTCACGGAGAAAGCTGAAAACTTCCGCCGGGCTGTTCCCTACAATTGAACCGTCCTCGGAATGCAGAAAAGCCACGACCTCCAACGAGACGGCATACGGAGCGGCGAGCAGGGTTCCCAGTACACCCAGGAGAAGATCAAGCTGCGACGGGCTTGAGCTGACCTTCTCAACCGCTTTGGATAGGATTTGAGTATATAGTTCGTCCACCCCCCTCCACATCTCTGGAGCCTCGAGGATTTGGGTCAGGCGAGCGGGGGGTGATCCTTCGTTGATATATTGCATAACTGTACGGGCCCATTGAAAGAGGCCTTGTGACATTTGAACAAGTTTGCCGATGATGGCGGGTGAAGGCCAATCCTCTTTCATCCGACGAGCCTTCCGAGTCTCCGAGAAGCGATGTTGGAGGAATCGTTCAATGTCAGCGTCCACCTCAAGGCCCGGATCGAGACTTTGCGCTTTCCACTCCATTGGTTCCAAGGCGCAAAGTAATGGTGTTTCCGGACGGCAGGTAAGGAGGAACTTGACGTTGTCTGGCAGCAAAGGTAGCTTCTGATCGATGAGTTTGACGAAGTCCACAGCATACTCGACCGAGTCGCATTCATCCAAGGCGTCAACGATAATTAAAACCGGAATCGAATTCTGTCGGGCGGCGCTCAGTGGGGTAACGACCAGCGTATCAAACTGCTCTTCCAGGCGCAGGTCAGCAACGTTCTCATTTTCTCGGACGCTCGAGAGGATGGCGTTCCGAAGTTCGGGATCCACGCTCTTTCCTAATTGCCACGCAAGAGAGCAGATCAGCTTGCTGTCGAGCTTGTTTTGACCTCGACGAAAATGGAACATGGCACAAGCGGCTCGGCGCTTCCAATTGTGAGCGACCGTCGCCGCAATTGTCGATTTCCCTCTCCCTGCCATTCCACGGATCCAAAGAACTCGCTCCGAGTTCGACTCGTTCCTGATCCAGTCGTCAATACGTTCCAGGATCTGGACCCGTGTCCCAGGAAGGCAGGTTACGTTCGCAATGCGGTTGCCTTGCGCGCCGTATTTTCCGTCACCCAACAAATTGAGGAGACGACGCTGTTCCGCCTGGGCACTCTCGTTGTCTGGGATATGACAAGTCAGACCAACCGTCACACCTCAACGCAGGAAGGCACGTACGGAGATCCGTGACGAGGATTGAGACGTTCAGGTTGACAAGCAGCTAATAAAACTCACCGTAAGCCGCTTGGGTGCCCTCGATGGACGAGTAGTTACCTGGATCTCCTCTAAAGCGGCTCTAACCTGCTCCTGGAGGTTCTTCAAGCTCCCAGCATTGTCGCTTGCGCTCCAAGCCTTTTTCATACCCCGTTGAGCCTTGAGCTCCTCGATCCGATCTTGGACCAGGCGAAGCTCGCTGAACGTCGTCCTTAGCGGTGCTGCGGGACTTAAATACACCATAAACCCGACGTACCTCTGTGTCTCGTTCATTCCATTTATGATCTGAGTTTTGTCTGGCCCTTGGGGATGCTTCCTGATACGCTCGAGGACGTCGGATAGGCGACAGACGTGGTTCCCCAGTCTCTCAGCCGTTTCGTTGTTACCGTCCATCGCCTTGACGTCGGCAGTGAGTGAACGAGGATGCGGCAGCGAGGGACACACCCGCTCACCTGAACCATCTCGACTACCGTTAAACCTACTTTGGCTACTGCCCCAACGTAGGGTCCCACCACAGGAAGAGCCCCAGATGCTCCCTCGGCGATTTTCAAGGCCTTGTTGGCGCTGTTAAGCCATCCCTCCCGCGTCGAGGATCCTTTTTGTCTGCCAGCGCTGCTGCTAGTTACCTGACCAGCTTGAGTGGCGGACTGATCCAGTGACTTTTTAGATGGAACGGAGGTTGTACCCAGGTCATTTTCGATGTTGGCGTTTCGATTCGGCGTCGAGGTAAGCTCACATTTAGCGTCGCCAAGCTCCGGACCACGTCATCTCGACAGCTCCTTACGGCTTCCGCGCATTCATTCGGGTCGTTTCGAGAGAAGAGCTTCTTAAAGTCTTGCCTGAATCCTTCCTTCGTAGGATCGTATTTCTGCGACTCTTTCTTCAGTCTCGCCTTCGCCTTTTCCAGTCGTCTAGGCAAAAAGCGAGAGTCAGGTAGGCAAAACGAACCCAAGAAGGCCAAGTGGCGTACCCGACGAGCTGCTTAAGTGTAACCTCCACTTCTTCTGGTATTTCCGTTCCTTGGTTGGGAAGTTGATCAAGCGCGAGTTGCGTTTCCAGTGTTTCAATGAAGCCCTTCACATCGTTCGATGCCTCCTTCGGCCAGTTTGTATCCTGCGCTCCATAATGATGAGCGCCGAGGCAAAGAGATGTTGAAAATGCTATGCGTTACCTTGAGAATGGATAGGATCGAGTTTCTGGCTTCGCCTACTTTGCCGCCGAGGTTGGATGGCGGACCGGGTGCACCGCGGGTCGACGGTGGTCCCGACCCTGGACGTTGAATCCTATGCACCATGAGCGTTCGTAGCGGTTGATTACTATAGAATGAGAGGGGTGTTCACTTGCTGAGTCGGCACTGTGGTAGGTGATTCTGATTTAGACGGGGGGAGATATCGATGTGTTGAAGAGAGGTCGCGGCTCGCAAGGTACGCCAGGCCGAAACTGTCATCAAGCGCGGTGATCAAGGCCGTCCCACACAAGAACATCAGCAATTCTCGCGCGCCAAAATCGATGGGTTGCATTCTAATGTATTCGCGAGGTGAGCGTTGATTTCTAGACTCGATCGCATGCGCTTGGACTTGCGGATGTCTTAGCATTTCAATAAATATATACATCGAGAGAACCTATCTCTTACGATTAAGAAAGAACGAAGAACAGGCGAAGGACAGATGAATCTTATCTGGGGCGTGGGATGGCTTGGAGCAAAATAACATCTTAGAAGGGTGTGGAGGATGCTGTTCCGTGATCGGTGACGAGCGACTTACCATCCGTAGATTTACCAAGCAACGGGGCATTAATGCCCTTCATAATCACTGCAACTCCGCAATGAGATAGCTTGGCTAAGTTGAACTGGATGCAGCGCCGAAAAGGAGGGCTGAACGATGGCGCGGCTGGAAGTTTGCTCCTGGGATATCATCGCGCTATTCACTTTCCAAACTCCTCGAGAAGGCCGTGTCCGGAATTCGACAAACTACACTTGCCTTCGACGAGGCGATGAGAATGCAAAAGTGTAAACCTTCGTTCCCCTCGTAGCTCTGAGTCCCTCCACGTTCGACTATTGGAAGAACGTCTGTTCCTGCTTCCGACGATCCGAGATGGAACAAAAGTCGGCCACCCCTGTTCTGTACTCGACGCGTTGTCCCAACGTCCCAGCCATGGCTACGTTTCTCACTAGTCGTCATCCTAAGGCTAGCCGCCGCAAACATGAACGTCTTGAACACCGATTGGTGCTTTCCGTGTCGGGATATGCTGTGGAACGGAATGCTCCCTGCCTGGAACTGTACTCAAGAAGCTCTGGCGAATACCCCAAGAGTAAGTGAGCGATGCTACTTGGTAAGCTGTTGAAGGTCGCTTGGACTACTTGATGAAGTCGTGAATGTTCGTTGAAGGAGCCGGTGGGACGACGATTCGCAGGTGAACGATGGACGGAGCTTGGGAGCGGGGGAGGCGAGAGCCAGGATGAGGAGCAGGACCTTCTCCATCGCTAAAGTAGCGTCGGTGGTTCGTGGTAGTTGAGAGAGTTTGCCTGCGTCAAAAGGCGAGGGTATGCTGGGTAGTGCAGGTTAGCGGGAGACTGTCTGATGCTCAGATCGCAGAGGTGCACAAGGGACCTTTTGCGTTGTACAGGGGGTTGCTCGATTGAGTGCACGTGCTTCGGTTTCTGTGTCGTCCTCTTCTAAGGTTCCATGCTTGAAAAGGAGCGAAGGGGCCACGTAGTGTAAGGGCAAGGGACCCGGAGCAGAGGGATTTGTCCCGACCCTTCATCATGCACGCTCCCGAAGGACACGATGGGAGGCCTCCTGGCAGCGCAGGAAACGAGTTCGGTGGTGCTGGTTGTGCGGGTCTGTGACTTGTGAGGGGGACCGCGACTGGGCAGTTTGATGTCTTGATATAATGTTGCCGGACCGAGAGACGCGGGGACGACTGGATGCAACAGCGCGGCTTGCGTAGGGCCAACGATCGGTTGCACCACCCTTCTCATCGGTATCACATAGGACAAGAGTTGGGGTAGATGGTAATGGTGGGCGAGATTTCCGAGTAAAAGGGCCCGGGGATATCGTGGCTGTCCTGGGTGTACGTCGGACACTTGAAAGATTGAGCAGGACCCCGCGTCGAGTCAGTGAACTCGGGGGCCTTCATCGTGAGACTACACCTTGGTTGAGTTTGGCGACCGGAGAAGGGGAGGGAAGGGATGTGGGGAGAGATCTAGAGTTGGGTGTGTCCCTGGTCGAAATCGAAATCCCGGTTTGTTTGTCCCAAGTGTGGCGGTGAGAGTCAATCCGTGTTGGCTCCTAACAGCAGGTCGAGTGCTTTTGGTTCCGCATTAACAGCCACGAATTGATTATATACTATCCACCCTGCAAAGAACAGCTCGCATCACAGGCTGTTGGCTTGCCGTCCAAGACTTTGAAGAGCAATGCATCGCCCGTCGACTCGACATGCCCGAATGCGTGGAGCAATCTACGACATCCCGTAATTGCAAGAATATATTGATCAAATTCTTTACTGGAGAATGTTCGGAGGTCCAGGTGGCTGGCCCAAACGAGAGCCCCGGACCAAATATGAACCGTTTCGAGTTTCTGCGTCAAGATTAAATGCCTTTGGTTAGCTCAGTGTGCACACGAAACAAATTCGACCAGCAGGTATACTACCGTTATTCGTGGTAGCTGGTGTGTTTGATGGTCAACCTAGCTGGTTCGCGTGTTCCGCGACGAAGCCAGTTATACCAGTCGAAGCTTCTAAGGTTGCCGTAACGAAGTTGAAGAACCACCCCTCGGGCAGCTTAAAACCGCGCAGCGTAGAGTCATTCAATCAAACAACGAATTCAAAGGAAGGGGTGAAACTACACATGAGACTGATTGTACAAGCTTAGGGGATGAGAAAGGTCAAAAATGGACAGAATGTTGCAATGAACATAAAGCATATGGAGCAACCCCCTGGTTCATGAACTTGGCCAGCCAAGGTCTCTTGGAGTCCAACATTTTTTCGTTGTACTTGCCAGTGACTCCACAAGGATCTGACGGGTCGGAGTTATGTGTTGGATGCCTCGACGGGGCCAAGTTCACCGGGCAGCCGGAGTACTTCCCTTTGACACCCGGATATTCTACACAGAAGAGTTGGGATATTGCTGTGAGTAGTATCATCCTGGTTCAGCCTTTCCCCCAATGACACCCCTTCACAGGCACAAGGCTTCACATACAACGGCAACCTCGTCACCACTCAACCCATGACCGTAACCCGGCTGACCTCGTTTTTAACAATGGTTCGGATATTTGCACTGGTACCATCCGATCGTCTAGCAGGGACGATGGTAAAGCGACTGTTGGAGATGCGTTAATGAGCACTTGGTACTCGATCTTTGATTACGGCAACATGCGCATTGGCTTTGCCCAGGCTGTTTAAATAAGTGTTTCGTAAGGGCAGGATCATGGTTACTACGTTCCCAATGATCTTGACGCTTTGGTCTGCATTCTTCCATCTTGTAAATCTAGGATTAATTTTCTTTGTGGACTTTTTAGTACAATTTAGCTACCTTAGACGATGTACACCTTATCACGAGACCGAAAATGATTTCGATTGTTATCCTGAGCGGAGATATCGTTTTACGCAACGGTCGTTGCCGGGTTAAGGTTACAGGGGACCTTTCATTATCGGGTCCTTTGCAAACTATGTGTTCTCCAAAGCTAGGTTACAACCAATAGTGAGCCGTGACAACTCTAACCGTGACGTGAGCGAAAGTTAAGCTCAGTGTTCAGAGCAGTCGATCTATGTGACCAGCTTTTCGCGACGTGCTCCACGATATTGGACAGCAAACTTGGATAGGGTTTCGCTGGCCATACAGCCGGTAAATCCACAAAATCTCGTCCGTTTCACAATTGTTTAATAAGAGGGTGGCCTCCTCAATGTACTTGACCCTAATGCAGGCGTTCAGTCTTGGTCGCTGGGGGAAGTGGATGGTTTAATGTTGGTATCGAACCCGGTCCAAAATTTCGATCCCATCCGCGGTGTCTATTGATCATCGCTCTTTCATCGGACAGCTATCCCTATTCATGTCAACATACACCGAGTTTCTGTAACCCCTTATTGCCTCCCTTTCCCCGGCCACTGAAGACTGTCTCGATTCCATCAACCGCTACCTCCATACCAGCTGAAGGTACGTTTTCTCGTACTTGGTCGGACAAGGCGTCCTGGAAGACTGTCCTCCTTGCAAACATCCAGAACGGCGGATCTATGTATCCTTTTGAAGACAGATTGGCTTTCCGGACCTGGGATGGCTAAGGAGGCGAGGAGTTGATGGGAACCTCCGCTTTGCTTGGCCGCCGCACGGGAACCCGGCATCGGTACAGCCGGCTTATCAGCAACCCCCAATCTAAGCAGTATACATTCTCTTCGTCATTGCGTTTGCTTACAGAAGCGTAGGAATATCCTGCGATTTTATTGTATGCTCGCGGCTCGCAATGAAGGTGGACCCGGCAACAACGGAGCAGCCTACAACCGATGTAGGAGAAGATGCCCCGTCCCATACCGTATCTAGACCCCAAATCCAATAAACTGTTTTTGATGTTGATAGGCGTTCTTGACCTCTAGTGTGTTCATTTGACAGGAGTAATCACATATCCGAGCTTCATTGTCGGGCGGTCTCAGCCAAGAATCTTGATCGGGCTAAAGCGAACCTGGCGGTGGTCCACCAGCTTTGGCACAAAACCTTCCGCTGTATACCGAATAGGTCCTTGATGAAGATAAACTGATTCACGAGGGAGAAAATGTCCATCGATATTGGGGAGGTGGCAGGAGGCATGGTTTCATGATGGCCTCATGCAACCGTGGGAGGATAGTCTGACGGACTTGGTTCGTGCAGCATACCTCCGGTCTAACAGTGCGGACAAGGAATTTAGATGTGGATATTCTTTGACATTTGTGAACCCTTCCCTAAGGATCTGGCCTTCATTGGCCCGACGTTTCTCATGATCACGGCGTCGAACTCCCTTCACAATTACTTATTCCCATGGCTCCGTTTGTCACAACGACGTCAGCAATCACGTGTGGCGGGCCTCCGCAAAATTATTTTACAGATAGTCGCCCATGATGTGCACACCATCACAGGTGGGAAATTTACCAAAGAGCTCGTGCTCTCACTGCCAAGTGTTTTTTTCTCACAGTTGGATCAGGGACAACATGCTCGAGCGGAGTCCTTCACTATTCGGACGTGGTACCAACGCTCTTCGTAGCGCTGAATGTCCGGAGAAAAGCCCTAAAAAGTACCGATAGCCTCATTTTCTGTGCATGCTGTCTCCGTGATTTCTACATCGGGCATCGCTAACCCCTCCGCCGCGCCAAATCTCCCGTGAAGAGATAGCGGTCCTGGAACTTGATCTTTTCCGCTGATCTTGTTCTCTTCCTTCGATAGACCACCTGCAGAGAAAGCATACTCCTCTCTGATTGCTCATTAATATATTTTGATCCTCGTGTGTCGCATGGTCGATCAATGAGATTTAAGATTGCCGGCGGTTCCCAGAGATTCTTAGGCGCTAACCGCCGGGATCAGATGATTCTCCATAAATTGCCTCACATCACACCTTTCGTACCTTTTCGCCTCGCTTGGCGCCTATTGCTTTTTCCCGGAATTTCCAAGTCCGACGATCCACATGCGGAAAGTTCAAGACCGGGTTATCGATCTTTACGCAAAACGGCTTGGGAACGTCTACCCTTGACAGTCCGCAGAGGCTATATAACCTGACGTCCCAGAAGAGCCATGGCAGCACCCGCATTCCCACTAACCACCCCCGCCTCTTAAACTCTTTCACGAATCTCATGGTTCACTTCTCGATCCTCTCCACGACAACTGGCATCCTGGCTGCGGTCTCAGTGGTCTCTGCCACACCCGTCCTATCAAACCCTAGCGACCAACCGCGAGCTTTCATCGTCCCCTTCGTCAACAAGCATGCGGCAGATCGTCGCTCCATGAACCACGATTCTTCTGAGCTAATCAATGGCGGCTTGCGCCGAGTTCAAGAACGGAACGAGCCTGCGGCTTTGAAGAAACGTTTGGGGCTGGAAACGGTCCAAGTGAAGAGGACTGCGGCTGCCCTTGAGCCCTACGACATCAATATCCTCCGCAAAGCCCGCATGAAGAAGAGGCAAGGTTTTGCTACGACTCCCTTGGTTGAAAATAATAATTTTTGTTAGTGGTGATTTACCTCTTTGTCCCTCGTCGATGCATTTCGCTTATCATCGTGTTCTCACCCGAACAGTCTACGGAAACATAAACATCGGTACTCCCGCGCAAAGCATTACCATCGATTTTGATATGGGTTCTCGTGACTTGATCGTCCCCACGGCCGAATGCACAAACTGCACCGGACCGTTCTTCGACCCCTCCCAGTCGACCTCACACGCCACCACGAGCCAGCCATTTCAAACCTACCTCCCCCATGGTGAGCCTGCTACTGGAGTCACCTCTACTGAAACGGTCGCTATCGGGAGCCTCTCTGTTTCAAACCAGTCACTCGTGCTCGTCACGCAACTGGAGGCAGAGTTTGCATTCGACCCCTTTTCCGGGGTCCTGGGTTTGGCTTTCCCAACCATCACTGAAACTGGAGCAACCCCTTGGTTCATGAACTTGGCCAGCCAAGGTCTATTGGAGTCCAACATTTTTTCGTTGTACTTGCCAGTGACCCCACAAGGATCTGAAGGGTCGGAGTTATGTGTTGGATGCCTCGACGGGGCCAAGTTCACCGGGCAGCCGGAGTACTTCCCTTTGACACCCGGAGATTCTACACAGAAGCGTTGGGATATTGCTGTGAGTAGTATCACCCGGGTTCAGCCTTGCTCCCGATGACCGACCTTGGCACCCCTCCACAGGCACAAGGCCTCACATACAACGGCAACCTTGTCTCCACTCAACCCATGACCGTAACCATCAACTCCGGCGTTGGTGGTGCCACACTTCCGCCCTCTCAAGCCTCTGCCATCTACGCAAACGTTCCTGGCGCTCAACTAGCCGCAAATGGATGGGAATGGACTTTCCCCTGCGCGAACGTGGGCCAATTGCAAGTTGGAATCATGTTCTCTTCTTCCACCGTCTTCAACCTCAACCCAACTCACCTCGTTCTTAATAATGGTTCCGATATTTGCACTGGCACCATCCGATCGTCTAGAAGGGACGATGGTAAAGCGGAGGTTGGAGATGCGTTAATGAGCATCTGGTACTCGATCTTTGATTATGGCAATATGCGCATTGGCTTTGCCCAGGCTGTTTAAATAAGTGATTCGTAAGGGCGAGATTATGGTGACCACGTTTCCAATGATTCTGCTGCATTTTTCCATCTTGTAAATCTCGCATTACCTTTTTTTGTGGACTTTTTAGTACAATTTAGCTACCTATGGACGATGTACACCTTATCATGAGACAGAAAATGGTTTTGATTGTTATCATGAGCGGAGCTGTGTTTTAACCTATCGGTTGTTGTCGAGTTAAGGTTACAGGGGACCTTTCATTATCGGGTCCTTTGTAAACTATGTGTTCCCCAAAGCTAGGCTAAACCCAATAGTGAGCCGTGACGACTCTAAATGTGACTTGAGCGAAAGTCAAGCTCAGTGTTTCGAGCAGTCGATCTAGGTGACCAGCTTTTCGCGACGTGCTCCACGAAAACAGACAGCGAACTTGGAGAGGGTTTCGCTAGCTATACAGCCGGTAAATCTACAAAATCTGGTCCGTGTCACAACTGGTCAATAGAGAGGTGATCTTCTCGATGGATTTTATCCTAATGTAGGCGTTGATTCTTGGTCGCTGGAGGAAGTGGGTGGTTTAATGTTGGTATCGAAACCGGTCTAAAATTTAGACCCCATCCGCGGTGTCTATTGACCATCGTTCTTTGATCGGAGAGCTATCCTTATCCATGTCAGCATACACCAAGTTTTCTGTAACCTCTTGTAACCTCCCTTTCCTCGCCCCCCTGAAGATTGCCTCGATTCCTTGGACTTCATCAACCGCTACCTCAATAACAGCTTCAGCCGTCCTTGGTCGGACAAGGCGCCCTGGAAGACTTTCCTCCTTGCAAACAGGGAAGAGCCACGCAGCTTTATCTCGTCGTAGTGCTCCGCTGGACGTGCCTTGGAAACGCCTCAATTACCGCTCTCAGTTTATCTCAAGGAGTTGTGAACTGAAACCCGGAGATTGGGGCCTTAGATTGCAGGTTGTCGAATCGTCCAAGAGGTTCTACAGAAGCTTTGCTCGAGGAGGAGGCGTGAAGGATGCTTGAGGCTGACAAGGACTGTTAAGAGGAAAGCCACGCCTCTTCGGATTGGACGGCGCTAACGGCTGACGAAAGCGACGGCGATGGGTGTGGCTTGAGGCGAACTCCGCCACAGACAATCTCACGCCTGCTGGATATAGTGTAAAGTGCAACCCCCCGCCATGAGTGCTGCCGTCGTTTGGAGTGGCTTCAGCTCGTGCAGTCCGCAAGGCTCATGGTTAAGTAATTGCACAGAAAAAAACCTCCAACTGGTGAAATACTCACGCTTCTGTCGTCGGTGGCGTTGAGCCACAGGACCGCCGACAACTACGTCAAACAACGTCATCCCCTCAGTTCAGGTCTCAATAAAGTGTGGCCTCCCCTCCTCATACCCTCCCGTTTCAGCAACGACTATCTGTGCCCTCACCTTCACGGTCTCGTAGACGACCTCGAAGCTGTCCAGCATGGCTCCTCCGGCTACCGACCTCGTCATCGTCTTTCGCGGCTCAGCACACACAAAACAGGGAGCGACTGATGCAGAAGCACAATACACCCATCTCATGGAGACCCTCAAGAAGGGCGGTCTCACTGCTGTAGGACGTAGAGGGACTAGGGATGGGCAGGTCCTCATCTTCGTCAAGGCCCCTGACAACTTACTCGCTCAGTTGGTCCAAGCAGAGAGGTACGTCATTTGACCACGCCTCGTGTCTTCGAGGCGTCTTTCTCAACCGCTCCTCGCGTGCAGATATCGAGACTTCGTCAACGGAGTCCCCTCTTACATTCTTCCCAACGTTGCAAGGGACTACGCCTCAGACCCGCTTTCACCCGCCGAACGTGTTCGATTCACTCATACCTACCTCATCACGGCAACCACCGACGATGGCTTGGGAATTGCTCCAGGAGTAGCCGAGTGGAGCCGGGTTGAGAGCATAATGGCCCTTCACGATCGGGAGTTTAATGAGCATTGGATCAAGTCTTGGACCAGCAAGAAGCTCGGCTTCGGGTTCAGTGACGACGAGCTGGACGGTGTCAAGAATCAGGTACGGGGAGAGATGTCATGGCCCCACTCGAGATACTGCTGACCACCCCGCACCCCGCATCGTATATTCCAGTTCGGCGAACAGCTTGCGCTCTATTTCGCCTTCCTATCGTTCTACACCAAATCC
>WSTY01000220.1:0-26088 GCA_019633465.1 Tulasnella sp. 417
CCTTCTTCGAAGACGTAATTGTTGACACCATCCTTCGCCGTACGTACCCTTACGTAGATTCAACGAAAGTCCAGGCACGTCACCATCCCTCGTCCAACTTACGCTCAGCCATACTTCGAGACGAATGCTACCGTGTACTTTGCCAAGGAGAAGGACTTGGATCCCACGCCTGTACCCCAAAGCACCACGACCTTCTCCCCCGTCCGCGCATTCCCGCCGTCTCTGCCGCTTCCACGTGCAGTCCCACCGTCTCCTGCCCCAAGGTTCAAACCAAAACTAGAAGCTAGAGAACCTGTAACCAGCCGAACAGCTCATATCATCGAATTACCGCCTCATCCAGACGAAGCTGGGCCTGCCGCGTATCGAGCCAGCCGCGGCGAGTCCCTCTACCTCGTCGAGTCCTCGTCGGGCCCACGACCACCCGATAACGAGCATACTCCACGCAGAAAGCCACGTCGATCAGTGTCTGCCCATTTCACGCTGGGATCTTCTCGAGCGTACGATAGCAACAAAGACGAGGAACGGGACAGATGGAAGGGGAAGGAGAAAGAGACTGGCGAACGGCGTGTTCTAGAGGGCGGTTTACTGCCTCCGTCCATCTCTGATACCCTCTTTGGAACTTCCTTACCTGGAATCGGTATGGCCTCGACTCCGGATCGAGAGTCGGCCAAAGCCAGAAAGGCGAAGAAGAAAGCGGAGAAGGAGGCAAGAGAGACCTTGGAACATTTGAGAAATCCGACCAACTGGAAAGACAGGGTGGTTATGGTCAAAGATGGCACTCTCTGGGTTATTAAGGAGGAAGCTGTGAGTTCATGTACCACGGTGGTGCCCCGCAACGAAAGTTAACCACGGTTTGAATCCATGAAGGGGAACTCTCAGTCTCCTCTAGCATATGGTCTGTCAAGCTTGCTCAGCGTCGAAGAGGCCGGTATTCCCGAAGGATTGAATCACCCTGGCGATACGTTCACAAAATCGATCCGACTGCGTTTTCGAGTGAACCCTCAAGACCTTTACGGGAAATCGCACTCAACCAGCACCGCAAAGGTGGTGGTCTACGTTTATGTTCACATTGCTCAGGGTGAGTAAGATTAAGGTCTAATATCTACAAGTCTCTCATAAATTCTTTAGCATCAGTTCACGAGCACCTGCTTCGTGTGTTATTCTGTTTCTTGAAAGGGGGGACTGTCCCCCCGATGACTCCCAGCCCGGTGGGGACCAGCCATCCCCCCGCTCCTATCCCAATTGCAACCGTACCTTCTACTGCTGCTTCAAAAGGCATATCCCCTACCGATCAATACGCACATTCCCCTTCTTCAGACGCTCCACACCATCGTAGTGCCAGCTTATCGTCCTCATTCTCTTCTATACACTCGCAATCATCTCAAGGAGATTTGGATCACGGCCGACCGGCGAAGAAGCGGTCTTTGGGCCGCATTCGCGAAAGCCGATCACTCAAACTCAGCTCCGAACAGAGAAGCGCCTTGACTGGATCATCTAGTGCAACCCTTCAACGCGCAATGACAGGGAGTAGTGAGACTCTCTCGTCGAGCTTGGGTAGCGAGTTGCAATCACCAACATCAAGTCCTCTCCGCGAGCGACGGATGTCGTTAAGGACCGCTATGAAGATGGGACCGGAGCAGAGAGAGGAGAGAAAGATCGAACCCCCGTTCATTCTGTGGAGAGAAGGACTGATGAAGTCGTGCGTCCGTGCTGGAATAGGGGAAGCTAAACTGCGGAGACCCGAAAGAGGAGGGAAAAGCGTCGCTCACGGTCCTTGGCAAACCGACGGCGCAGGGTACTATCACCACTCGTTCCAAGACTCGGACGCGGAGAGCAGTGATCCGGAGGACGTCCTCCCTGCTCCGCGGCCGGTATGGACACCTCAAAAGAGGTACTTAAATGGAGCAATGGCCACCGGAGAAATTAAACGGGTGCGAGAACCCTATAGCGAATTCGAGTGGGAGACCTGGCGGACAGACTTTGGGTTTACCAACGCTCGAGACTATGATGCCAACCGTTACGGCGTTCCCCAGCAAACAGTTTGGTCTCCCAAGGTAATGGAGGATGCCTTACTCTATGGTAGCCGAAGAGGGAGTCTGGTTCCGCATGATGACCAGGAGGGTTCGCCAGCCGTTTTATCGAAGGGCAAGCTTGTCAAGCCTTCACCGCCATCGCTAGCGGGCCCTATGTTGTCGATAGCGGGATCCCTTATTCCGGGTAGAAGCCGTTCCCAGAGCGTTCAAGCCATGTCGTTGAGATCTCCCACCGCATCTCCTGGTCCCCGAGGCCTTCCCGACCCAGAATTCTCCCTTGGATCACCGTTGACGCCATCCTCCGCATCGTCCTTCGTCCCTCCCTCTCCTTCGGCTCATTTCCATCAGCCGAAGCCGGCTAAATCTCAGTCCGATTTTAGTCTATCCCGGAGCCGGTCCACAACCATATCCGCAACGTCCCAAGGTGGATCTTTGGCACCTTCGACAATATCTCAACCTCCACACTACGCTGCTCCGTCGCTGTCCACACCAATACCTGGATTATATACTCAGACCCCACACTCACGACCAGCAAGGGCGAGAACCGACATCCACGAAGAACCCGAGAGCGACGATTCGGGAAAGTCCGAGGTTTCGTTACGTTCGGCCCTCAGTCTTCCCGGTCAAAGTACTTCAGCAGGCCTCGGTCTCGTTCCCCCATCACCTGCACCATCACACGCGACTGCTTCCAATATGTCTAGTAGATGGAGTCAGATGTCGGAAGCTCAGATGGTCACCGCCCATAGAATTGATATGGGGGCAGTGATGGGGAACACGGCTTTGGCATCAGCTAGAGCTATTGCTGCGATGTCTGGTATGAACCCACTATCTGACGCTGGCGCCCGAGCTATGCAAGGTCAGCCGATAGGACTTGGATTAGGCTCAAGCCACGGCGCCTCTCGGGAGGTGTCGAGAACGTCGTCACCCGCAGCCTCACCAGCACCAAGCGTAGCATCAAGCATGGGCCCCGAGCCCAAGAGAAGGGAGAAGTTCTCGATAGCCGGTCGGATAATGGCAAACCGCAAGAAGCCAGGGAATTGATATTTCGGCGTGGCTCGCCCAGCTTGGACCCTATTAGACCGCTAATTCGGAACACATGCCTAGAATCCGTGCATTTAAGTAGATTGGCGCCAAATTAATACACCTCTAACATTGAGCGACGGCCGCCGTTTAGAATCTCCGGATGAAAGAGATATCCAGGAAGTTTCGGCCGTAGGTTGAGTGTAATCTACAGGGAACATTCGCTGGAAAACTAGCATCGTCTAGTCTGCAGCGGATATCTCGTATAGCGAGGTGAGGAACAGATAATAAGATTCTACCGAGTACAGCCAAACACCATTTCTGCGATTTTCAAATTGGCAAAGGCGCTACGGAATACTCGTATTCGGCGATGATGATTGGACTTAAGTACTTATTACACGGCGTTGGCGTCTACCCTTCGACAGGACTTCAGGCGTGGAATAAACACACGTTCTATACGATGTATATACTCCTTCTCTCAGTAAGTGTATAGCCATGCGCGCTCTTGGAGGCCTGGAGGAGGGAGTAGCGTGCGCGTGGCCCTACGAACAGCACCTCTAATTAAGCAATCGCCCATAGCACCCCTAATAATCATCATAGCCTCTAGGGACCGACGATAGCTCGAATGAACGCTGTTTGTGTCGCCCCCCACTCCTGCGGAGATTAGGAGTTACAGTGATGATTGCTTTTGTACTTGGACTACCTGCAAATTTGATATATGGGAAACAGCCCAGATCCCGGCGAGCATACCACCTGGCCATCATTTAAGCTGAAATTGGACAACGGGATCGACCACCGTCAAGCCTTGTGGGCCCCATAGACCAGAAAACAGAATAATATTTATCAACAACTCGAGAAATAGATAACAGCTCCGTGCATTTTCGCAATGAACCGCACGGACTAGTTTCAGAAGTGGGTAACGACCGCGGTTGAATATTCTCTAAGCCAAACACTAAGTTACCCCGGGCCGCAAGATTCATATCCCTGGATCAGTTTCAACTTATACCGGAAATTTCGGCTCTCCTTTTTGCGCGTAATCTACTGCAGGGGAGGGACAGCTTAACATTTGGGATGGTTGCTGGGGGAGGCTTCCGAAAACGTGTTTGCTTACGTGGGTGCAATCCACTTACCACGGTACCAGCGCCATCGCCTTTGTTCCCTCCGATCCGGTTCCATCCCCCCCCCTTCCAGCTCCATCCTTTCGCATCGAGTGGACCGATTAGGTATAGAGAGAGGACACTTGGACCTTTATACATAACAGGGACGGTCAGGCTGACGGATCCAATTTCCGTCCACAATCGTACGGATAGCCTAGTGCATAGGTCAACTTAAGATTCAAGTTAAATGAATACGGGATCGCTTCTACAACCAGAACGCCAGTTTACGTTGAGGGATATAGCTGAGGAGCTCGGGGGAGTCCTTGAAGTCGCGGATCGCGCGGAAGTATCGGCGGGTTATGCGGATATCTATCATGGAACCTGGACGAGCCCACAAGGCGAGAGAGTGGAAGTGGCTGTCAAGGAGCTCAAAACCCTAACCCCAAGAAATAGACGGAGCGATCGGGAATCGCTAAAGGTGATAACAGATATAGTCAGTATTCCCTTGGATTCGGATGGAATGTATTGCGATTGACATCCGCCACGCCACAGCGCATGAAACGGGAAGTTTTCGTGTGGAGCCAAATAAAACATCCGAACCTCCATCCTTTGCTAGGATACCTTTCGGAACCCCCGCGACTCATTAGTCCCTGGTGCCGTCATGGCAATTTGACAGACTATCTGGATGTAAATCCAGGCCTCTCCCGGCGTGACAAGCTTCGACTGGTACGTGTACCCTAGGATTGCCACACTTTGCCTGCAATAAGCCATCCATTACGCCCTTATTAGATATACCAAACAGCTGGCGGGCTTGATCACCTTCATTCACGAACCCCTCCGATCTGCCACGCTGATATCAAGCCAGAAAACGTGCTTATAAATGACGCTGAGGAGGCTGCGCTCTCCGATTTTGGGTTAAGTCGGGTTCTACAGGGACTCGGTGATCCCAGCGGGCTTACGACCAGCGGAAGTGCCAAAGGAACCTTGCGTTACATGGCAGCCGAGCTCTTTCTTATGGAGAAACCACGGTCAGACCTCAAGACAGATGTTTATGCTTTCGGGGGTCTTATTTTAACTGTGAGTTTGTGGAAGCAGAAATAATGGAAGGCTTAGTGACGACGGGTTCGTCGCTAGGTCATGAGCGGAAAGCCGCCCTATTACGATCTCCAGGAGTCGGTCATTATGACCCGCGTGATGAGAAACAAGCTACCTAGACCAGAGGACCATACAGATCTACCACACTCCGACCCTCTCTGGGATCTAATGCGCCGCTGTTGGGGCACGGAACCCGAATACCGGCCTACGATTCGTGAGGTTCGGCTGGAGGTTAGTGTTCATGGCGTCTCAAGCTCTGAGTCACAAGCTGACAAGGAGGCCTGGGTTGCCTAGGTGTTGGGGATTCTTTGTCATGAGGAATCTGCTTCATGGTCAAGACCTCCTCTTCGACTCGTTGTTGAGGGCAAGGATAGCGAAAACTCAGACACGACGCTTGATGCAAGTGCCTGTTTCTGGTTATCCCGTTCTATTTTCAATCCTCTTTAACTTTATTACTTTAGACTCTAACTTCACAACCCCAAGGAGGAATGTTAGCCGCATTCCCTCCCAATCCTTTGCCCGCAGAGAATCCGGTAGCAAACATGTCCGATATTCAACACACGCGCAATGTGGTTGGTCAAGAAGAGTTGCTCTCAGCTCATAGGATCTTTAAGAGCCTAGAAGTAAAGTTCATTGTCATTCCGATCATTGGGAGATATATCGGAGCTGTCGCAGAAGTTGGATTGACGTTGGTGGAACTAGCTCAGGTTAGGCAAATGACGTTTCTTTTGTGATCGAATCCTAAAATCATCCTGTTAGGCTATGGGGGAAAGAGAAATTATGGCTGGCGCCCTAGCGTTCGGTGTGTGGAAGATAGCCACCCTTCTTAAACCCTTCGAGGAACAGCTAAGGAGTCATCACGAGGATGGAACATTCGGCCTTGTCCCCAATATAAAGACGTAAGCCGGTTCTCTTCTTCAGAGAGAGTGGTATTGAAACAGCCATGGCATTTACAGGGAACTCCAATCCCTGCAAGAAATACTCAGGAAGTGGCGCGCCACTCGGTCTTTGCGGGGTGCTCCTACCCCTGATGGCCAGACAAATGAGCTCAATAACTGGGAGGAAATAGTTCAAAAAGTGATGGAAGAAATACACGTTAGTCATGGGTCTGATGCCTGGCTTCCCCGCTAATGATATTTGAAACCAGCTGCTGCTCGATGTGGACAGGCATGTTCTCATGGCCGAACTTGGTAGTCCTTTTTACTGGCTGAAGTATTTCATGCTCTAAGACACTTATTTTTAGGGAAAAATAGCCATCAAGAACAGCACCGTCGCCTGCTTAACTGTCTAGGAGATGGAAAATACGGAGCACAAGGAAATACAATTGAGGACGTGATCTGCTTTCCTGGAACCAGGAGAGAGATATTGAGTCGAGTCAACGATTGGATCAGAGACTCAGCGATTGCGGATCCAGTGCTATGGATTCGGGGAATGGCTGGGCGCGGCAAGTCCACCATTGTGTCCACGGTAGCTCACAATTGGAGATACCGTGCCTCCTGCGCAATCTTCCACTTCCGTCGAGGTCAAAATACGCTTAACGCACGATTCTTGTGCGCCCTCGCCAGGCAGCTTGGGACCAGCTTAGTCCCTGAGGTCAGGAATGCAGTGCTCGAGAGCGTGCGAGAAAACGAGGACATTGCAGACCGACGCCTTGACGAACAATTCAAATCCCTTTTCGCCATCCCATTTGCGAAACTCAAAGATCACTCCCACCCCATCCTCATTCTAACGGATGCTCTGGATGAATGTGATAGTACCGAAGATGCTATGGACTTTGTCCGGTTTATTTATCAGCATTCTTCATCCTCAGGCTTCCCTCGTGGGGTGAAATTCCTCCTCACATGTCGCCCCGAGGCCTCATTACTCCGCGTTCTTGGGCTCAGCCAATGTCGTACTGAAGATCTGGACTCAACCCCGGATGTACTAGACGATATTGGGCGATTCATAAAGCAAGCTTGCACACGGATCCAAGAGGACCATGTCCTTCCGGCTGACTGGCCATCTTCCGAAGATGTCGGCCGCCTGGTTCAAATGTCTCAAGGTCTATTTCAATGGGCCCGTACCGCAGTCAAGTACATTGACGAGGGATCACCTGTGGACCGTTTGCGGAACCTGCTACAAAGGCCCTCAACATGGAGTGGGCTGGATGACTTGTATCACCAAATCCTCTCAAGAGCGTTTGGAAATGTGAGGACTGATCCAGAACGACAGGAGATTCTATGCTGGGTGGTAGGAACCCTTGTGGTAGTGCCCTACCCTGTTTCCTTGGAAGTTTGCACCTTTTTGTGCGGCTACCACTCCATTTTCAATGGGATGAAACAAAAGGAGATCATCGACTTTCTGCGGAGGGAGATTCTTGCTGACCTCGGCTCTCTCCTGCTTATCCCTGTTTCACCCATAGAGCCAATACTTCTCGTGCACACATCTGTTAGGGATCTTCTGGTCATCAAGCACCGCTGCGAGTTGCGTCCTTACTGGATAGATACTGTGAAACACCATCAGCGATTAGCAGGCCTTTGCCTTAGCCTCATGCGGCATCACCTTAAAGAGAATATATGCGGCCTGTCCAACCTTTCAAAGGCAAACTCGGAGATCCAGGATTTGGTCGAATGTCACGTGTCCAGGGTCGTTCAGTATTGCTGTCGGGCATGGTCCACCCATCTGACGGAAGGAGTAAAGTGGTCAAAATGTGGGTCGAACTACGCTCATCTCATTGCGGACTTCGAATTTTTCAGCAAGGAGAAGGTTCTGTCCTGGCTTGAGGTTATGAGTTTGGTCGGAGCTACGACTGACGCAATTATAATGGCAAATAACGTATGCCAATGGCTGTCGGTAAGACTGAAGATCATATAAATGTGAGATAGAGACTAATTTGATGCTTTTAGAGTTGTCCAAACAATACATACGGGTCGGGTCCACTCGGCATATTATGGGATGATGTCCAGAGGTTCATAAATGCATTTCTGGAGCCGATTTCTTTCGGAGCAATCCACATCTACGTCTCGGCACTCCCTCATTGTCCGCTGAGGACCCAATTATGGGAGTGGTATCATAACCATGCCAAAATTCGAACTGCAATTGGTCTTCAGCCGTCATCATGGCCAGCGAACCTCTGGACTAGATCGGTTGGAGATAAAGTCTTTTCTATTGGATTTTCGCCAAATGGCAAGGTTATGGCGACCGGGTCTTATCAGAAAGTTCAGTTATGGGATGCACAGACAGGGATGCCCTCTGGTAGAGCCATGGAATTACATCAGAGCTGGATTTGGTCAATCGCGTTTTCGCCCAATGGAAAAGTTCTGGCATCTGGATCTGAAGACCACACAATTCGATTGTGGGACGTACAGAAAAGGATGTCTTTGATTGGTCCATTGAAAGGCCATACAGAAGCAGTTTGGTCTGTCACATTTTCACCAGATGGCGAAATTCTAGCGTCCGGATCTGCAGACAGAACCATTCGATTGTGGGGGGCGCGCACCGGGGTACCTCTAGGCCAGCCATTAATTTACCATACGAATTGGGTTTCATCGGTTGCCTTCTCACCGGACGGCCGAATTCTCGCGTCGGGGTCAGGTGATCAGACGGTCCAATTGTGGGATGTCTCCACAAAGATGCTTATCGGTGAAGCAATGACAGGCCATAGAGATTGGATTAACTCCGCTGTGTTCTCTCCGGATGGCAGGTTTATAGCATCTGGGTCCAAGGATGGAACAGTTGGACTGTGGGACCTTCAGGCCAGAGCCCCTTTAGGTCCGCCGTTGACTGGACATCAAACATCGGTTCAGTCCATCACATTCTCCCCAAATGGCGAGGTTTTGGCATCTGGATCAAAAGACGGGACAATTCGATTTTGGAACCCGCATACAAGAGCACTTTTAGGAGAATTAATGACGGGTCATAGAGACCGACTTCGGTCCATCGTCTTTGCACCGGATGGCCGAGCCCTAGCATCCGGATCCGAGGATGGCACAATTCGACTTTGGGAAGTACATGCTAAAACATCCTTAGCTGAACCAAGGCCGAGTAATAACGGCTTTGTTCACTCCGTTGTGTTTTCGCCGGATGGCAAGTTTCTGGCAACTGTGTCCAAAGTTCAGACAATTCGGTTGTGGGATACACGATCCGGGATGCTATTAGGTCAACCATTCGAAGGCAGCAGCGACTGGGATCACTCCATTGTATTCTCGCCGGATAGCGAGCGTCTGGCATTCGCATCGGAAGATGGGATTATTTGGTTGCGGGAAACGCAGACTGGGATGCCTTTAGGTCAGCCGTTGATAGGCCACAGCAGCTGGGTTTTATCCATCGCCTTCTCGCCAGATGGCCGGGTTCTAGCATCCGGATCGGAGGATAGGACGATTCGATTGTGGGGCGCCAAGACCGGGATGGCTCTAGGCCAGCCGTTGGGAGGTCACTGCAGCTGGGTTCACTTCCTCGCATTCTCGCCAGATAGCACGGTTCTAGCTTCCATATCCGGAGACCATACGATTCGGTTGTGGGACATGCAGACCCACAGGTGTCTCGATGAACCATTGAAAGTCGATAACGGTTTAATCTGCTCCGTCGTGTTCTCACCGGACGGCAAAGTCCTAGCATCCGTATGTGAGGATGGGGTGATTCAATTGTGGAACACCCAGACCTGGATGCCTTTGGGAGGGCCCTTGACAGGACATAGTGATTTTGTGTGCCCTGTTGCATTCTCCCCGGATGGTACGGTTCTTGCATCCGGATCCTCCGATGATACAGTTCAGTTGAGGAACGTGTGGACCGGGAGACTTTTGGACATTCTGTCAATAGACGATGACGACCCAGATCAAATCCGCTCCGTCGCGTTTTCTGGTGATGGTACCGTTGCTGTTGGGCATGATCGTGAAGGACGTTACATTTCATGGCGCACTCTCACCGAGTCCTGTGGCCCGGGCACGAGCCTGCCAGGTCCTGTAACACTCAATTTCCAGGATCGCTGGGTGGTGCACGACTCATCTCGCATATTTTGGCTTCCTTCACAATATTGGGATCACGAGGACTGTCATGCCCTAATTTTCAAAGGACGCATTATTCTCATTTCAGATCATTCGTTTTTTATTTTCGATGCCTCTCCTGTTCTGGGTAATTAAAAAATTGTAGGCCTTCGGGTTGTTTTAATAGAATTATACACACTTCGACATGAAGCTCATGGACGTGAAAGGTGGGCGCTGGAGAGAGTAATTTAACCAGTAGAGGGAGACCTGGACAAGCCTAAGGAGCGAGAGATCTAGGACTGCGAGAGACCTGGAGAGACACGCATAACACTAAGATGAAGTAACGTAGTATTAAAGGTGCAATAAACTAGAGTTTAGTGTCGGGTAACCGGGGCATTCAGACTTTATTAGGCCGGGTCGTGTTCGAGAGGTCGTTGTCAGCAACCGAACATATTAACATTTTCCGACCCAATTTTGAGAAGTGCTCCATTCTTTAACACTGCTTGTATGGCGGCCCAGTATAGGGAGATCGACGCGCCCACGCCCGCATCCATGTCCTGGGGTTACGCCGCATGAAGGCTTCTGTTGCCCTATCAAAAACGCTACCCAATTGTTGAAGAGAGGCCTCCCTCATGCGCCGAACAGGCGACGCGGAGGCGCTCATGCGAAGTGATTGTGGGCCTGTGGGACGAGAAAGGTCGGAGAGTTCTGTTGGTGTCGAGGGAACCGATGGAAGCCAGAAGTACTGGTTTAGGCCTTGCGATGTTTAGCGTCCCACCGTCAATGATTCTGTGATATCCCTGCTTTGACAAGTGTGTGGGATGTGGGCCTATCCCGGTACATCGCTGACAGAGAATTCTTGGCGGGCACACTCGACTATGACCTTTGCGGGGTCTGGGTTATCGACAGTGAATCGGGTAGAGCGTTGAAGAAGTTGAAGTGAAAGTAGCAGCAGAAAAATCCGTGCATCCCAAATCTGCATTCGAGCGTCCATCAAGAATGTCTTCTTGCCATCTAAGACGAGAAACTCTCATTACTTGTCTTTCGAATCGTTTTCATCACCAATCAGCGAACCCTCCCCCTCATTCGTTCTCGGTAGCGAAAGGTCCCACGTGGAGGGTGCCATGTGTGGTACGTCATCCAGAACGGAGAGAGCTGAATATCTTTTGGGAAGACTGGAGCTGTTGAAGAAGCCGATGTGATGACAGGGAGGCTGTGACATCTCGCTGATTCTGAGGAAGCAATCCGTGGTGAGCCCGGCTGTCCCCACTTGGGTTTGCAAGCGCAAGGTCGAGACTCACTTTCATTAAGAAGATTAAGTGTTTTCCGCCTATGAGGTATAGTCGGGCCTCCCAAGCCTGCTAGTTGCGATGCGTATGTCACGAGAGTGCCGTCCTTGAGGTCTAATGTTGACTGATTCGTCCTCACTCTCCGCGTTACATCTCTAACCCGCTCGACGATCCAGGCCGAGGGCCCTTAAAACCCAAGTTTCAAAGTATCGCAGAAGCGCGTGAGTTCGACTAGGAGAGGGATGCAGGACTCTGGCTGTTCAGCTGTCAGAATGGATTCGTGGGGCCGCGTCAAAGGGTAATGGTAATTGGTCGGGGGGCAGCGATGGATGAAGCGCGCCCTTGAGGGTTTAGAGGCGGGGTCGCCGCGCATATGTCTTAGTGCGAGTGCTTGTAAAAAGTGTTGTGAGGCGGAAGGTTGGCCGCAGGTGATCGTTCTGCGTCGCGGTTCACATTCAAATTGTTGTCCATCGATCGGTCTATGCATGCATCTGCCACCAAAGGGCCCAAAAGGCGGTAGACAGAAGCATAACTCGGACAGGAGAACACATATATACTGTCACCGTCATCATGATCACTCAGTTGTGGTCGGTTGAAGAAGAGATATGGGGAAAGCAAATTGGCGGAGTTTGATTTGGCGCCCCAACACTCCCGTCGGGACCGCAACCTCGTCCTGCCCATTTGTCAGCCCCTGTACTCTCGAAGCGTTGGCTGTTATCGCTGCAGCTAAATTGAACAAGACCCCCCCCCCCCCCAATTAACAACCCTTCTTGAGGACCCAACGAACACCGGCATGCTATCGCCTGCGACAGCTGTCAGGGTCCTCGGCGTCGAGGAAGCGCGTATTCCATTGGTTTGAATACGGCATGTTATGGGCGCTGCATTCCTCAAATCCATCTAATCACATCGGCTTGAAAGTGAATCCGCAGGACCAGTAATTATAAACGAAATCACCTTCAATCTTAATCTGCAATGGAGGACCGTGGAAGAGCTGTGCAGCCGCTCCTTTATCCCCAGTCGAAACATCAACCACACAAGATGGATCTCAACCACCGATTCAATGGCGCAGTCCCCTTATTCCGATGCTCTGTTCTATTGTCGCTATAGTACGTCAGCTTACTGTCTCTCCTTGCTCTCCTCTCTCAGCCCGTCGCAATGTCCCTTGGACTTGAGCGGCAACCCGCCCGGCACCAACTCGTCTTTCATAGCACCTCAAAATTTAATGACGCGCAGTTGCGAGACCCTTTCATTGAACTTGGGTAGCAAGGCACGCTCCTCCTGAGCGCTTACATCGAGTTCTCTTCATGGGTGAGGGATGTCGTTCAGAACGGCAAGAAGGATGTGACTGGAAGAGAGGGAAGAGCGGCCGTTCGACGCTCCGTTCTTTTGCCCAGAGTCTAGTGGAGTTGCGCCCATCTGGGCAGGGAAGCTAAACTTCGCAGAGCCGAAAGGGAAGGAGGAGTGGCCCATGGAGCGTGCCAAGCCACTTGTGGTCAGCACCTGCCTATCTTTCTCCCAGCTCGGGTACCGGTGCAGGAGACACCGGTCTGGACGACTTCAACTCTAATCTGTTGTCGGTCCGGATAACACGGAAGAGATATTCGGATTGAATGGTCGTCACTGGAGAATTAAATCGAGTGGAACCAGAACCCTAATGCGAACAGAGAACTGGCGGCCGAAGGATTTGACCTGTACCAGGGCCTAAGGCTACCACGACATTCGCTCTGACGTCCCCACAGCGACATGATTTATCGGCGGTTGCAATCGAGGATGTCGGGGATCCGACGACCATGACGAAGTCGCCCGCCATTCGGTTATTCGTGGAACCTTCACCATCATCCCTAGCGTTCCTATTCTGTCGACAGAAGGCTCTTCCGTCCCACAAACGACGGAGTTTCCAGGCCATACCGTCACGCTTCACCCCACCTCGCCCCCGAGTCCCGGTCAAACAGAATTCTCTCCCCCGCCGCCACTGACATCTAAACTTTCATTACTTCCTCTTCAAGCAGTTTCTGATATATCGTGCAGTCGATCCGTCGCCATTTCCTCTACGTGGCAACGACCGCTTCATAACAATCCAGACCTCAACTCATTATCCGCTGTCGTTCTCTACGCAAAATACGCTGAGCACATGTTCAGACCCCTCAGCCTAGCAAGGCAATCGCCAAAACCCGATGTCCACGAAGAACCTGAGGGCATCGACCCGGGAAGCCTCAAGTCACCGCTCGTGATCGGTCTCGGCCTTCCCATCAAACTCCTTCGCAAAGTCTCACTCCGTTTCAGTCATCCCCTAACCCTATCCGACGCTACCATTTCCGAACTCCCTAATCGAAACAATGAGATGTCTAAAGCCTAGCTGTTCACTTTCCACCCCCCACAAGTGGGACGTAGGTGTAGCAATGGAGGACACAGCTTTGGAATCGACTGGAGGTATTCTTACAACGTTCGCTTTTAAATTGATACTTGATTCTGGTGCCAACCTATGAGGCTAGCCGCTAACCGATTCTTGTTGAATGAGGCTGCTACCGCAACGCTTGTTGGCAGATGTCGAGAACATCGGCTCCCCAGCTTGGGCAAAACTGAGGATAACATCGATAATAATACCCGAGGCTGAAAAAAGGATAATACTCTCAGATTTCGGCAGAGGATGGTCGGCGAAAGAAGCTAAGGAGTTGATCGGTTGGATATTCTGTCCTTGTCTCGCCGACGTTTACTCGTCACGCGCGCATTGTCGTTAGATTCTGAACTGATTCGTTGCGTTATTACTGCTTTAAGGACTATATACACTTCTGGGAGGTCATCTGATTTGATGGTCTGGGAGCTACGGACATATTCTTCCGTCAATGTCTGTCGGCACTCTTTTCTGAACTTTCGCCACCTCTCATATAAAAAAAGTATGTTACATGATTTCGAACTGTAGCTGTACTTTATTCAAGATATACAGCGGGTCAAACTAAGTTTCGAGAACTCGAGAGACGTCGAAAATGAAAACCCCATAATCTGACGCGAGACCAATTCTCCCTTTGGAAAAGACAATAGTACCAATAGCAGAACCCCAATACTCTGAGGGAAGCCAAAACATGCGAGAAGAGGAGCACGTTACCCAGTGACTCTTATAGTCGTAGCGCAGCCTTCTAAGACGTGGAAGGTCACTAGGTGTTTCACAGGTTTGAAGCGTGCGAGTACTCCACGCAATGGATTGACCTTGTTCGTTAGTTGCAACGACGGAGGTAGCATCCGGCGAGAACATGAGAGAGTGGGAATAAATGTTACGGCTCCGTAGTGAATCGCCCCAAAGCGCACCAGTTTGCAGATCCCACAGGTAAACGAAACTATCGATGTCATATGCTAGAATATTGCCATCGGGCGACAACGCGAGAGAGTTCCCATGACAATAGCCTGTCCCTACCTGGCTTAAAAGTTCCCTGGTCTGCGTGTCCCACATCCGAACCGTACTATCATGGGATGCGGATGCGGATGCGGATGCGGATGCCAGAACCTTGCCATCTTGAGAGAACGCGATGGAGCAAATGCGTCCGCTATGGCCCGTCATTTCCTCGCCCAAAGACGTTCCCGTGTGCGTGTCCCATAATTGGACCACTCCGTCATAGGATCCGGCTGCCAGAATATTACCATCTGATGAGAACTCGACGCATGAAATTGCATGGCCCTGGCGTGCCAACTGATCCGATGGGATTCCAGGTTGCGCGTCCCACAGTCTGACTGTCCCATCTTCAGATCCGGAGGCAAGAACCTTGCCATCGGGCGAGTACGCGAGAGAGTAGATTTCGGCATCGTAACCTGTCAATGGCTGACCCAAAAGCGTCCCGTCCTGCGCATCCCAAAGTCGAATTATTCCGCCCTCAGCGGAACCCGATGCTAGAACCTTGCTATCCGGCGAGAAGGTGAAGGCCCAAATTCTCTCGTCTTGGCAGCTTAATGGCTGGCCCAGAGGCGTTTTGGTCTGCATGTCCCATAGCCGAATAGTCCCATCATCTAACGTAGATGCAAGAGTCTTCCCATCTGGAGAGAAGATGATGGAAGATACCCTCCTTTGATGGCCAGTCCATAGCTCGCCCAATGGCATCCCAGTCAGCGTGTCCCACAGCTGAACAGTACTGTTATTTTCAGATATAGATGCCAAAGCTTTGCCATCCGGCAAAAACACAATAAAGAAGACCCGGCTGCCATCGCCTTTCAATGGGCGACACAGAGAGATTCCAGTCTTTATCTCCCACAATCGAATCGTCCCATCCGCCGACCCAGATGCCAGAGTATTGCCGTCTGGAGAGAATGCGAGGGAGGAAGCCGGACCTCTATGTCCAGTCAGTGGCTGGCCAAGATGCACCCCAGTCTGTACATCCAGCATGAGAATTGTCCCATCGGCGTACCCGGATGCTAAAACAAGACCATCTGGAGAGAAGGATGAGGAGCAACATGAGTCTCTATGACACGGGCTCATTAATGATTGGACCAGAGGTGTCCCAGATTGCGCGTCCCATAATTGGATTGTCCCATTTTCGGATTCGGATGCAAGGACCTGGCCATTCTGTAAAAATGAAACACTAAATATTTCGCCACCAACATATCTAGTCCAGAGGTTAGATGGCCACGCTTTTAGTTGGAGCCCGACCACGGTTCGGACCATCGCTTGGCTATGATACCACTCCCATATTTTTGTCTGCAACGGACAGTGAGGAAGTGCTGATGTGTAGATGTGCATTGAACCAAATGATATTGGTTCTGAAAATGCAATAATAAACCTATGGACATCCTTCCATAAGGTGGCGAGTGAGCCGGAATTGGACATCTCCTGTGGGCATCCCTAGAAGCTCCGGTTAAGTCTAGATACCCAAAACAGCATCCAGATACAATGCCAAACTTACCAAAAGCCACTTATATACATCTTTAGAAATAAGAATTGCGTCGGTAATGGCTCCGACAAGACTCATGACCTCGAGCCAGCAAAGAACCTTTTCCTTGCTGAATAATTCGAAGTCGGCGCGTGCGACACAAGTGGCATCCGATTCTAACTTTGCCCACACTATCCCCTCCGTCAAGTGAACGGACCATGCGCGGCAGCAATATTTAATGGTACTGGACAAATGGCATTCAATAAGATCCGGAATCTCGGAGTTCGCCTTCGAAAGGTCGGGAAGATTGCAGATGTTCTTCTTCAGGCCTGGGATCATAAGGCCAAGACAACGAGCTGCCAATCGCTGATGGTGTTGCACGGTATCTATCCAATAAGGTCGCGACTCACACCGGCGCTTGTCGACGAGAAGGTCGCGAATGGAGGTGTGCATCAGGAGAACTGGATCCCGGGAGGAAATGGGGACGAGCAAAAGGGAGTTGAGATCGGAAAGAACCTCTCTCCGCAGAAACATGATGATGCCTTGTTGATCCATCCCATCGAAAATCCCATTGTCGCAGTACAAGGACGAAAGGACGTCAAAAGAAACAGGAAATGGCGCCACCACAAAGATTCCCAGCACCCAGGTTAGAAGCTCCTGTCGCTTTAAGTCCATCCCCGCATTGTCAAACGCCCTCGAGAGGATTTGGTGGTACAAGTCGTCGAGGCCACTCCATATTGACGGCCGGCGCAACAGACTTCGAAGGCGGTCCACGGGCGACCCATTGTTGATGTAAGTCATTGCGGTACGGGCCCATTGAAATAGTCCTTGAGACATCTCCACCAGTCGGCCCGTGTCTTCAGAGGAAGGCCAATCTTCTGGAAGGACGTGGTCTTCTCGGATGTGCTTGCAACTTTGCGTGATAAATCGTGCGAGGTCATTTGATACATCGGGCACGCAGTCCAGGTCTTCGACGCTCCACCGCCTGGGCTCGAGAGTACGGAGGAGCGGAGCCTCAGGTCTACACGTGAGGAGAAATTTGATATTAGGGGGGAAGGATGAAGAATACCGGTCGACGAGCTTAACGAAGTCCACTGCGTCTTTGGTATTATTGCATTCGTCCAGGGCATCAAGCACGATAAGGACGGTGTGAAATGGGTTTCTCAGCTTAGCCAATGGAGCGACGAAAAGGGTCTTGAACTGATCGTCGAGTCGTTGGTCCGCGATATCCTCGTTCTCTCTCAGACTCTCAAGCACCGCATTCCGGACCTGGGGAACCAAACTGGTACCCAGCTGCCTCGCAAGAGCGCAAACGAAGCGTGTGTTAAGGGTGTTTTGGCCACGCCGGAAGTGAAAGATGGCGCAGGAGGCTCGAAATCCCCAGCTATGAGCCACAGTTGAGGCAATCGTCGACTTGCCTCGGCCGGCCATCCCACGAATCCAAAGCACCCTATCTGCAGTGGATGTATCCCGGATCCAGCTGTCCACCCTGTCTAGCACGCTTACCCTGGTTCCAGGGAAGCATATGGCGTCCTCGATCGCATTGCCTTGTGCTCCATATTTCCCATCCCCCAGACGATCAAGAAGACGGCGATGCTGGACTTGTAGTTCCACGTTTTCTGGGTGTGAAATTGTAAGGATAAATCTCTCCGCAGAGTGCAACAAGCACACCTAGCTCGGTCGTCAGCGCAGGAGTCTCCAAAGTGAGCAGGAGCTGGTGATTGTAAGGTTAGACTATGGAGTCAGCAATTACGATGTATTATCGACCTGGATCGCTTCCCATGTTTTCCAAACTGTTGCTTCCCACTCCTTCAAACTTTCGGCATCACCGCAACAAGACAGCGCCTTTGGAAATAGACGGGAGACATAGGATGTCTGGGTAATCTCCCCTACACATTCGAGCTCCCTGGAAATAGTGTTAGGATAAAAATGTTAGTACCACCCTGTGGCAAATTCGTTTACCTTTGTATATCGGCGATGCAAGATGTTATCTCGGCTTGTCGCGGCCGGGCAGATTCTTCCTTCAGTTGATCAAGAAGAACCGCCAGGTTCCAGGTCTTACAACCAATGACGGCTCCATCTTGGCTGCTATTAATAGTCTAATAATGCGATTTTAGCAGTAAGTTCGACGAAAGAACGGCCTTTACTTCACCTTGGCTACTTCGACTAACATCAACCCCACTTCGGCGACGGCTCCGACATATTTCCCAAGGACCGGAATGACTCTAGAGATCATTTCTAGATTCCTGAATACCGCCCGGGCTGCTGGGAAAGATATGGCTACGGTGGCCTCGACCCTTCCTCCGGTATCGCTCACGCTTGATGGCGATGCATCCGGGGGGTTGAGAACAGAATTGGACACGTTGGGGGTCGGATTCATTCCCTCGTGGTGAGCCTCTGACGGAGTCTGGGTTGACTGCATTAAGTAAATGGAGACGCAGGCCGGAAGGTCAGGAAGAGGGCCTACACTGGCTTCAAAGTCCGTTTGTGAATCTCGCTCGCCGCCAGTGTCAGCAAATGGAAGGGGACCAGGCGTTAACGGTTGGGAAGGTCGCTGGGGACAGATTTCCTCCCATAGCTAGATGAAACGAGCGTTTAATTTAACATGTTGGGGTTGAGGCCTCGCAGTGGTCAACAGGGGCTCACCTTGCAGAGAACCTCCCACATCGTCGGCCGGGCTGCGGGAGTTTTGTCCCAGCAGCGTCGAATTAGACCCCAGAGTTGGTCATGGGGCGGTAGACCCGGATGATCCTCTGTCCTAGGTGTCTCGTTTTGACTTACGCGCAACAGAATTTTGGGTGCTTGGAGACCGAAATAAGGATGCTTTCCACTCATAACCTACACCCTCCTTCTAAGCCCATGAAGTTTTCTAGGTCCTCACTCGACATATACCTACAGTTAAAATGAGTCCACCAAAAGCATAGACGTCGGTCTCAAGGCCTGGACTCCGTGCATTCTCCGAGAAAAGTTCGCCTGCCATGTAGATGACGGTTCCTCTTGGGCTACCACTTGTTGTGAGCCCACTCGATCCGCCAAGACCCAGCAAAACCCGACTCAGGCCGAAATCGGAAAGCGAAGCCTCAAGGTTCTTGTTGATTAGCACGTTCTCTGGCTTGATGTCGGCGTGGCAGATCGGAGGGGTGAGCGAATGGAGATGATTAAGCCCCAAAGCGACTTGATGGATCTGCGGTCGCGCGTGAACGCCATTGCAAAGGAAGAGGGCGGGACCGAGCATACACGTACCAGTCGAAGCTTATCAAGTCTCGAGAGGTCAGGATTGACCCGTAAGTAGTCGGTCAAGTTGCCATGATGGCACCAAGGGCTTATGAGTTGTGGCTGCGGGAAAGAGCGGTAGCCGAGTAGAGGATGAAGGTTCGGGTGTGTTGTTTGGCTCCAAATAACCATTTCTCGTTTTATACGCTGTGAAATAGTAGAAATATATTCGATATCGCGGGGTACACAAACGTTAAATGGACTGACCGTATCGGTTCGCCTTCTCAGCGCTTCCGGATCGCTGTGCCTGTCCCGTGGAACAAGAACTTTGAATTCTTTGATAGCTACTTCGACCTGCTCGCCTTCTGAAGGTCTCCAGATGCCATGATATATATCCGCGTGGCCAGTGGTTAATTCTGGCCGATCAGGAACCTCTAGGACACCCGGAATCTCCTCGGTGCTTTCTGAAACCGCCAAGTATCGGTGGGGTTGAACGAGCGACTCCGTGTCCATCCAGGCAAGCTATGGATAGAGAATTGAGGTGCACGATTCTCGATTTCGTTAACCGCCTGAGTGAATAGAACGTGATGTAACAAGCGTCAGTGGGCCCGGCCATTCACACCCGGCGCTACATGGAGCGAGGCCATTCTCCCATCTTTCATACCTTTCCTATTGCAGTGTGTGCTAAAAAGATTGCTGAGGATGGTGTGGACTAATGCAGATGAGAGGTGTAGAGACGAAGGTCAACCGGTGGTGGATGAGTTGCACCTCTTGCACAAAACAGACGTGTTTGTTCCGATTTAAATACTCGGGTTTTTAATGCAATCGAATTCAACGACTAGGTCGGCGGGACTACTGTTGTCTAGGAGGTGTCTGGATCGTCCTAAGATGGCCGCTGCGCTTTCTGTCGGATGCCCTCTCATTCCTCATGCGCCTTCTTCACGACATTTGACTCCAGATAATAATATTTCCTGAATTCCTGTGACCCAGCTACGGAATATGTGTTTGTGATCCGTCGAGAACGCTGTACAGAAGCTTCACCCACCATGGCTAAGTTGAAATCTGAAACAGCCCTTTCATCGAATCCCCTTCCCTACGCAATAGACGTTGAGTTTCCTGCAGCAAATGAATGCCCGAGCTTCATCTGGCCATATATGAAGTCCTCCTTGTGGGTCAAACTGAGGCCAGAAGTTTCTTCGATCCGTCTGAATATCCGGTAACCGTCGCCTGGTGCAGGTTGGTTCTCGCCGGGTTTGCTTCACCGATGCGTGGTTCCTATCCTCTGCTCCCCATCTTCCCTGAGGACTAATCTCTGCAGGACTCTTTTACGCACGTTTACGCTTGCCAAGCCGGTGTAAAGCTGCACCGGAGATGGTGATGGGACCCACGATTAGTCCACGGACTGCCTTGGCCTCCGGTGAAAGTATGCGGCGGGAATCCGCAAGGCTTCAGGTCCGGGAGAGTCGAGGGTTTATAAGGCCTTGGTTTGCGGGAAGGGGTCCGAAGGAAATCGAAGGAGATTGATTCGGACCTGCGATGTTTGACATCCCATACCCTTGCAGTGGGCGACTGCGCGCTGCCCTTCATGGTGGGGCTAGCCGGTGTATCGGGGAGAGAGCAACGTTGGTTGGGTAATCGGCCCTAAAGCCGGCGCATCGCGATTTATATTCGGGAGGTGAGCTGGATATGGAGGTAGAGTCGAGGTGAAAGGTGATGCGGTCGTCCGAACCATCCTCTGCCACTCTCCAGAATATCTTGCTCTCACCGGCGAGGAAGGAGTGATTCTCGTCGAATCCCCAGGACTTATAAGGGCACATTTCCCTCACTAGTTAATGCCCCTCCGATTCATCGTCACGGGGTTACCGGGTCGGGGCGTAACAGGACGAACATGACCCACGTCATCCTCCTTGCTGCAGTACAAATCCGGAGACGAGATACCAGATTTGCGCATGCCGAGTATTTAGGAGCGAATTCAAGGAGTCGCCATTGGGGATGTGAGGTTGGGTGGTGAGTTCTAAACGGGTTCGCTCAAACCGAGAAGGCGAGGCTGGTAGGGTCAACGCAGGTGGTGCATCGGGGGGGGGGGGGGAAGGGTCGGATGTCGTTTACGGGATAGGGAATTAGTTTAGGCAAGTTTGGGGACGTTGGCGAAGTCGATAGGACTGTAAGGTTAGGTGGTCGTCTATGGTTTACCGATTCGAAGGAAGACGCAATTCATCCTCAACTTTTCCGTTCGGCAGCACACAATGTTGAGACTCACCCGTGTTACGAAATTTCTATCGAGGATCTTGCATGAGGCCTTGTAACTCTTTTCGCTGTGGCCTTCATGTTATGGAGTAAGGTGTCTTGAGAGCCGTTCCACTTCTGCACAGGTGGCGGCTGTGCAAGTTCACTACCCGCAGTCCAAGTCCGCCATGGCCAACAAGGTGCCGCAACGTTCGAATTCCGACGTATTGTAAGAGAGTGCGAGGCCGAGGGAGACACAAGGTTGGGTTCAACCTATCCAGAAGGTTAAAATGAGTTGAAAAGCGCTGAGAGGCACCGGTTGGGGAAGCGACGGATTGGGAGTGTCTTTCGGGATGCCGACGGACCACGCCAGGGTCATTCAATGGAATCTTGCCGCATAATCAAAAGTCCTGTTTTCAATTGAGGTGGCTATGGTTGAAGCGAATTGGGAGAGTGAACAGACGGGTTGACGGTGTGGTTGATAGTCGACATTCAAATTTGTGCTCATGGAAACGATATCTGTTTGCGGCGACGTGCCACCAAAGATTAAGTAATATTAGTCGAGAGCGTCGCGCGGCCAAGCAAGTCCTTACCGGTTTCAGCCGTCACTCTTTCGCGGTGGATCGAAGCCGAGGGAGGGATGCAAAGAGAGCTGCTTGGCGGAGTTTGATTTCGATGTGCCTGGACCAACAGTCAAGACTGCAACCTTGTTCCTTTTGCACCCATCCTCATATAAAACACTCTCAACAGTTTAGAGTACATATAGCCACACCACTGTTGGACGATACGTTACTACATCGGAGCCTCCCTTCTGGTCCTAACAAACCCTACAACCTGGCCGAATATCTCTTCAAACCTTATGTGACATCGTTCACCAAGCCGAGCACCCCTGAGGTTTGAGGACGGCAAAAGATGCGCAGGCCAATTGGTTTCTCAAATTCGACAGATGCCTTCCCCGGGTGAACCTGTAAGACCTTTTAGGGTTCTCAGGACACTGGTACTGATAGTGGACTCGTTCGGGTTGTTCAAGGTCTGTACGCATAAAGGTGCAGAGTTGACAGCCTCAGAGTCATGGTTGGATCCCGGCCCTCTAGCTCTGCTTCGTGGATCGTCCTGCCGCGCGAGCGAAGGAACCGCGCCTCTCATTCAAGTGTGGACCAACCATATCCCTGCTTCTCGACAAATTTCAACGCCTGGTGATGGGTGTCAACCCGCAACCTACCTCGCTCCCATTCTCTTCCGCCCGCTCTTAATCAGCTTATGGAGAGTAGGATAACACACGCACGAAAAACAAGCGCTCCTCGGGCCATCTTCAAGAGAAACGGTCACGCGAGCTGTTAATGGAGAAGCGCGCTGCTGAGCGGGTCCCGCCCAACTCCTCAAGGTTCAATGATATGGAGTAGCGAGGCATTCTCGCCCGGCTTGGGTCCAAAGCCACGTTATTCCCAATCACCTATATCCAGCTTCCTCCGCGGATTTTGTCAAGGATCGACATGAGCATGGGGCCGTAGGAGAGGGATGAGGGGAAGATGAACCTCTTTCTTCCGCGGAAGGGGGAGGAAGGCTCATGACCTTGTGCGTTCGTGGCTGGAAGGGTGCGAGTTAAACTACAGCAGAGAACCAGAATATTTGAAAAGGGCTAAACTACAAGGCGAAACCAGCGGATCAGCAAAGAGCATTGCTCCCGAGCCTCCGCAAGCCGGTGCAGCGAGTCGCCACCCCTTCTACCACTCGAACGCGGACGACATCGATCCAGAATACTTCCTGGGCATTATATAACCGGCCCGAAGACTCTGGTAGAGATACCTAAGGTGTCACGACTAGTACTAGATAAATCAAAGGAGGTGTGGCGCTAACGGTGACGGGAGACACGGAAGGAAGTCCCTAGGTTGCACAACACCCAAGACCATGATATCCGCTGCTAAAGAGCCCCTCGTCCAGCTGTTTAAATATTGCTCATAATTGAGGATACTGCGGGTGGTAGTGGCTGGAGAGGACACACCGAATGCTCTTGAGACGGGACAGGCGCGAGCCACTTCGTCAGGAAAGAAAATTTGTCAAGCCTTCACTACATTCGCTAGGGATCTTATTCGATTTATAGCGGAGCCCTGTTCTATTGTCTCCTATTCTTTACGTTTCACCACTTCCGACGCAGAGGGAATCAAACGTCCAACGCATGACTAAGTGGGTACCGCCAGCTGGATTATTATTAGCGTAGTCCAAGCGATAGGAAGCACGCATTTTGATGTCTAGTAGATCTATTTGCTTAAAATCTCGAGGAAGCAACCTCGTATACTTACACCTAACTCTGGCACCAGAAGCATCCGAAGGTCAGCCCATCCGAGGGCCTGAATTACCTGCCAGCCTTCAGGCGTGTCGCGTGATTTCGAAAACTTCGTGACCCACGACCCCTTCGTCATCGAGAACGGAACCTGGTCAGATTCTAACCGGAGGGACAGAGTGGGTCGGATAGTGGTAACCGCAAGAGGCCCGGGACTGGCCATCCCCGGTGTCCCAGCCGTCTCGTGCTCATCTCAGGCTATTCGCTTGGACACATTTTGACTGGCCGTATATTTCATCTCGACCAAGCATTAGTCCAGTGCGGCGTGACTAATCTGACCTTTTCGTGTGGTCGTCCGAGTCTCGCTCGTCGTTTAGATGAAAGTTTCTTCAAAGACGGTCCGGCCTGCTCCTCCTATAATGTTGACAAAATTCCTTTGTAAGATTCGCCGAATTTTCGCGTGGACGGAATATGTTAAATTTCGGGTTGGAATACGTGGAATGATGTACAGAAAAGAAATTACACAGAGAGAATACCAGAGACATCGAAAATAGCAAGGAAAGAGGAGCACCAAATAACAACACTCCCATTGGATAGCATGACCTCATAGCACTCATCAAACCAATACTGTGGGGGGAGCCAAAACAGGCGGCCGGAGGAGCTTGTCACCCAGCGATTCTCGAAGCGGAGTTTCAAAGGAGATGCACCGGTACGGGACGGTTCAGAGCCTTGAAGCGTGGGACCTGACTGCGGAATCGGGTGCCCTACATCAGTGGGCTCAACGAGAGGGTCATAGTCCCGCAGTATGATCGTATCATCATAGGATCCTGAGGCCAGAAACTTGCCATCTGGCGAGAATGCGACGGTTTCGATGGAATTGCTGTGTCCCATCAACGGCTGACCCAAACGTACCCCTGTCTGCGCATTCCACAATCGAATCGTGTTGTCATAGGATCCTGATGCCAGAACCTTGCCGTCTGGCGAGAATGCGACGGTTTTGACAGAATGGCTGTGTCCTGTCAATGGCTGACCCAAAGGTGCCCCTGTCTGTGCATTCCACAATCCAATAGTCTCGTCATAGGATCCTGATGCCAGAACCTTGCCATCTAGCGAGAATGCGACGGTTTGAACCCAACCGTTGTGTCCTGTCAATGGCTGACCCAAAGGTGCCCCTGTCTGCGCATTCCACAATCGAATCGTCCTGTCATCGGATCCTGCTGCCAGAACCTTGCCGTCTGGCGAGAATGCGATGGCTTTGACCCAATTGCTGTGTTTCGTCAATGGCTGACCCAAAGGTGCCCCTGTCTGCGCATTCCACAATCGAATAGTCTTGTCACCGGATCCTGATGCCAGAACCTTGCCATCTGGCGAGAATGCGAAGGTTTGGACCCCATGGCTGTGTCCTGTCAATGGCTGACCCAAAGGTGCCCCTGTCTGCGCATTCCACAATCGAATCGTCTTGTCACCGGATCCTGATGCCAGAACCTTGCCGTCTGGCGAGAATGCGACGGTTTGGACCCCTTGGCTGTGTCCTGTCAAGGGCTGACCCAAAGGTGCCCCTGTCTGCGCATTCCACAATCGAATCGGGTTGTCACCGGATCCTGATGCCAGAACCTTGCCGTCTGGCGAGAATGCGACGGTTTGGACCGAACCGCTGTGTCCTGTCAATAGCTGACCCAAAAGTGCCCCTGTCTGTGCAGTCCACAATCGAATCGTCTCGTCATCGGATCCTGATTCCAGAACCTTGCCGTCTGGCGAGAACGCGACCGTTCTGACCGGATTGCTGTGCCCCGTCAGTCGCTGTTCCACAGGCGCCCCAGTCCATGGATACCACAACTGCGTTGTTCCATCGTCATATCCGCATACCAGCACCTTACCACTCTTTGAGAACATGAAGAAGCTAACCCGATTGCTACGTCTCGTTGATGGCTGACCAAAAGGTGTCCCATTTTGGGTGTCCCAGAATCGAACCGTTTTGTCATCGGATGTGGATGCCAGAGTCTTGCCATCTGGCGAAAAT
>WSTY01000221.1:0-26087 GCA_019633465.1 Tulasnella sp. 417
GTGGGAGATAATCCGAAGCCCATTCCTAGCTTGGCAATTCCAATGTCTATATTCAGGAGTATGCTCAAACCTCCTGGACAGAACTCTTTCCCCAGCTATCTCCATCATGGAATCCCTGACAGCCTACACTTATGAAATTTCCATCCGAAAATGCGACGGCTGGGCACGCGCATTGAATAGAGGTCGGCTCTGTGATTTGAAGATGGGGACTATGTTGTACATGGCATGAAGGGATGTTGATCATATTCCCCCTTGAGGCTTAGAGCTTCGCAGGCAGCGGATCTAGCTTCCCTTTGAGGCGACACCCCACACTTGCCACGATAGTCAGAATTGCCTTGATAGATATCTAACCAGGGTTTGGGAAAGCAGTGATGAGGCAACCCTCCTTTCGGCAATGTTTATGTAAGGTCGCCATACACACTCTATTTCTCACTCACACTCTCCGACGACCGCTCCCTTGAAACGAATTCGACGTCGGACGCGGGCGAAGTTACGGGTACTTTCCTATCACGAGCAAAACCACGGACTCCGGTAGACACGGCCTTTGAGTAATCATCAGGCATCAGCGTTCCCTAACAACCCCTTCTCGCTCAACCACTGGAGCATCGATTCTTGATACGCCCGGGAACCTCGCCGTTGCTCCCCAGCTCTCAAATGCCGTTTCGGGTTCCTTGGGGGAGCTCCTTTGCAGTGCTTCGAGTCGATCTAGACTAAGTTCTTGAATATGGAAAGCCTGCCGGGCCCTATCACCAGGCAATAGCCAGGGAGCCGCACCATTCTACGAAACTGACTACTCAAGTTGCATGCGTTGGATATCCAGAAATGCGAGGTCGCTCATCAGATACTCACCACGTGCCTGTAATAAAGGGCCAGCTTCATGTGTTCCTGATACTAGCTAATTTCGGCCCGAATGAACGCAGTACTCGTTGATCGACCACCTCAAATAGCCAAGTTGAAGCCTCCTCCCCAGTTGCGATTGAAGGCTAAGCCGCAACGAAATACCCCTTCACAACCGAACTTGGTCGCAACGTTCTTTCAGCTAAGCACTAAAGGCCGTACGTTCCAAGCCGGCCGGACGTTCGCCAAGCTATCCACTTTCGAGCACGACGCTTTGCATGCGGCTATTATCAAGCTCATTCAATTATATTCTAACTTCAGCATAATGAGATATATTATTCCACGGCTTGGGGGCACATTTGTTGATATTTCTCAAAGTTCAAGACTACTCGCGGTCAGAGGAGCCGCCCACCGAAATTCCGGTTGACGCCCGCCGAACTGTCGGGTCTCAGACCCTCAGCCCAAAGACTTGCTAACCATCAAGGTCGACGTGAGACATATCATTGGGGTAGCGCTGAACATTCGACTATCGAGTTCTGTTAAGGTGGTGTCTTTGATTTCCTCCCTTTTCCGGACGACCTTCACTACGGCAGTCGACCCCTTCCAACTAAGTCAAGCTTGGATAAACAAATTAAACTTCTGGCAATAAATAGGGAAACAGACCTATACCGAGGTCGTGGCTCGAGGCACCGCAACATGTAGGGGAGCGATGGAGGGTCTTGGCGGGGCCGGGTCGAGGGGTTGCGCGGAGAATTTAAAAGTGGTAGCGTCAGGTTGCGCTTGAGTTGGGAGCAGATCTGGCGGAACTAATATTGAATAAAACCAAACTTTGACTGAGTTTCAGAGCACAGATGAATGGGCGGGCGGCTTCATCATAAATTGAAGGGTCTGTACAGGACCTGCATGGAGACTTCACCAACGTCTCACGTTGCAGCCAGGTTTACTACAAGTTATTAACCTATCTCCGTAGATCTTTACGCTTTGGCTTCAGCATAAATGGAGTATCAGCAAGGATGAGGATCCCGCAATCCAACTTCCGCTGCGCAAGTTCCAAGGCATATGGATGAGCCTCTCGGAGATATTTAGTCTTCAAAATCAAACACCTCCTTACCACATTGCATTCGCTCGCTCCAGGACTCTTGTTTGCCGGCCCAGAATTTCACTAAGTTCAGCGAGCGTACGCCTTAGAAAAACAAGTAAGCAGCCCCAACGAAGTCTGCGTACAAATATCCGCCTTCCTGCTGAGATATGCTTAACTGTTCTAAAGATATAGTCTAAAAGAACATGAGACCGGGGTCCTTGATGAACAGGTTGTTTATTCGGGTCGCGGCCGAATGGGTGCCCCAACCTCGCTCAGAGTCACCCAGAACTGATAATCGAAAGACGTTGCCGGAAAAAGGGCCATGATACTGAATAGTCTACTCAAGTAGTGGGATTGAAGATGCTTATTTAGTGATTGCGAGAGATCTTCCGGTTAGTATTCAAGATTGCTCATTTCAAAAATACTTCCTGGAATATTCAAACTATCGTTGCCCGGGCGCTTGCCAGCTGCAACGTATCGTAACTGGCATTGCTTGGAGTTGGCGTTCTTGGGGGTTCTGGCCTGGATCAGGATATGTGGAGGATTTGTTGCGACAAAGTGATAATGGGCCCAGAACACGGGTGCTGTGCATAGGCGCGGGAGAGAGAGGCAAATCCGAACAAAGATCCGGGTGCAACAAGTTTCTTTCCCGTCGGCGTCTCACTTCGATAAAGCATAAAGCCCTTGAATGACTCTCAAAGGCACGGGGGAGGGTTTTCTGGAAGAGCTTCCTGCTCTAGAAACTGGTGCTTGACCTTGCAAACCGATTTCGGCCCAAAGCCTCGAGGTTTTGATGCTTCTACAATAGATTATGAGTCATAAAATCAGATTGAGGGATGCGAGGATAAAAACTGGGGTTGGCAGGTTATACGGATGACATGCTACGGATTTGGGGGCTTTTAGCGTGTTGCGCTCTTTTAAAAGCGGAGGAGTGAGCACACGTCAGCCCTCCCACCTCAGGGGCAGCTTTCCCTCTCATCGTCATTGATCGCAAAGTCTCAATTCTATCGATCCTTCATCTCTCTCCCCTCACATTACCCAACCGCATTTGACTTTGTTGAACATATGGAAGACAAACCGACACCCCAACCCGCCGCCTCAGGATGTACTCGTGAAAGCTGTATGTCCTCTGCATGTACAACGCGCAGAAATGACAACTGAACTGGAAAATTGAAGCGGGAAATTCTTGAAGGGTTGAAAACGTGGCGGATTGATCCAACGAAAATCAAAATAACAGAGGCCGAACCGCGTATAACGGGCGGGCAAAGCGTCATCGCTATCGGGACGCTCGTTCCTCCGGAAGAAGTCCAGACCTTGATTCCCAAGGAAATACTGAAAAAATTACTTAATGAAAGAGTGGCGATAAAAAAGCTGGAATGGGATCGCGAGGATGCCGAGCAATCGGCGAAATTCTTCAAGGTAGGGGTGCTGGCAAGCGTTTTTCGTTCCACCCTTCTGATTGTCTACCGTCAGCATTTCGTCAGCGAGCTCAGTATAATGGCAGCCCTTTCTCATCCCAACATCGTCAAGCTCATCGGCTTTGTGGAGGACATCCAGAACGGTGACGCATGGGTCGCCTTACCTTGGGAACCAAACGGCAATGTTCGGGAGTTTTTACAGTCAGGGGAGTGGGACATTCCAGAGCGCATCTCACTGGTGAGGCCCATCCCAAGATTCCCAACCTCCAGGCGTCTGAACAAAGTATCCCTTAAGATCCAAGATGTAGCTAATGGGGTAGAGTACCTTCACACTAGACAACCTCCCATCTGTCACGGGTGACCTTAAGTCGGTGAGTTTGCTGGAACTAGTATTCGGGATGCCTTGTACTAAACAAACTCCTCTTCCAGCTTAACATCCTCGTTAATTCATCCTACCGAGCATTAATCACGGACTTCGGATCGGCTCGTGTTAAACAAGCCTCCGCGGCAATGAATGAGAACGATCCGTCAGAGCGGCCGCCGCGCGCTGCAGCGAACGACGACCTCAACCAAGAATCGGCATCTTCGACAATCAAATTGGACCCTGCCACATCAGAGCTCATGTTAACGGGCCCTGAGTTTTCTCTCCGATGGGCAGCCCCCGAAATCCTGGACGACATGGCTCCAGATTTACCCAGTGACATGTGGGCTGTTGGCTGGCTTTGCTAGGAAGTAAGTACACCCGTTGCAGAGGATCTTCACAGCCTTTTGCTCAACTTTTTTGGTATAATTGGATAGTCACTGGCAAGATACCGTTTGAAGAGCTCGACGATGAGGAGGCCATTAGGACGCGCATTAAGCAGGCAATATTTCCAGCGATCCGCGAAGAACCTCAACTGTCCCGTGCGCTCATGCTTTGTAATCTAATCTCGGAATGTTGGATATTAGATCCATCCAGAAGGATAACTGCTTCCGTCTTTCGGCGCAGGTTTGGCTTCATAGTGGGTGTTTTGATGGTTGGCCGCAGGACTAATGCTGAGAAATAAGTCGTTTTACAGCCATCTACAGCACCTTCGGGCAATGCCTCTGACGGCGGGAAGATACGGTCCTCAGCACTACTACAGGAGCTAGGGAAAATGTATCACATTCAAAGCGACATGACGATGGCCGAAGCTCACTACCGGGCGGCCCTCGAGGTTGCGTATCAAACCGAAAATCACATGGCCTCGGCAAACGCGTTGAACAGTCTGGGACAGCTATACTCTGCTCAGTCGAGGCATCGAGAGGCGGAGGAGGCTTTCAGGGGAGCGCTTGATGCTCACAGTCGGATTGGCAACCCCGCAGCAGGAGCAAACACATCGGGCGGTTTGGGAGGTGAATATCATGTTTAGTCGAGAAATCGAGAGACAGAGAATGGTTTCTTGGAGTCGTAGAGATTTCGCTCTCGCATTCGTAAAGAAACTGGTGCCGGCTCTTTTGGAAGCGTACAATATCTACTCTTGCATCGGCGACGACATGGGGGACCGGGAACGCGTTTTACGGCTTGGAATATATTTACCGTGGTCGTTTGAGGCATCAATCCGCGGGAAGAGCCCTTATGGAAGCGTACGAAATTCACTCTCGCCTTCGCAATTGGCCGGATGCAGCGAACGCACTAAACGGCCCACGGGACAGTTACCGCGCTCAATCGTTGTATAGATGGTTGACGAATGTTCTAAGGTAGCCCACAGATCTACCCCGAACTCGGCACCGGCAATGTTCTGGAGTGGGAGAACTGCAATGCGACAAGTCTGAGCGTCAGGAGATGGAGAAAGCTTGTTCACGAGGTTTCCTCAGGCGTCGGTCGCCCCTGGGCACCGGAAACACGATATATGGTCTTGATTAGCGTAGATACGGGTATGATTTTATGCTGTTCTGCGACGCCATTAATCCATGGCATTGAACTGCTAGTGCTCAGGTCACAGCCCAGTGCCCCAAGCCCTTGTGGAGGTCTATTGATCACACCGGGAACGCAGGCTCGCTTAGACTCGAAGGACACAGAACTGAGGGCCTGGTCATTTCCATGAGCCTTGATAATAGCAAGGGTTAAGCGTACCGGTACCATTGCCAGTGGCCTTCCAGTATCAAGCTCTGCCAATATAAGAGTAAAACGTGGTGACTGCAGTAGTCACGCAAATGTTCTCCATAAAATCGTGTATGTCTAAGAACGAAGATCTTATCTTCTCTGTGACATATATTTACGAGAGAGCATTTTGGTCAAGCTCTCACAGGATCTGCTCGCACTAGTCTGAAAAGGTTGGAGAGAGCTCGTCGGATGAGATGGATGTTTATGCCCTGGTCAGAGATTGAATTAAAGAGAAAGCAAATTCAAATACCCTGATAGAAGTTTTTGATCGTCTCATATAGCACGGAGTTCTTCTCAGCCATTCCCCATTTTATTTATTCTTTCAAGTGGAGTGTGACTGAGGGCCAATGGTCGCGTGCCAAGTATTCCTGAGTTGTTGACGTTCCTGAATATCAACGGGGACCAACATCCCATCTCCCGACTTGGCAGCGACCTCAATGTTTACTCGCATCTGACTGAAGCCGGGTTCAAACTACACAATATTAATATTGGGAACTGCGCAGACTTCCTGCCAAGTCTCGAAAACCGAGAGTCCCATCCAGGCCGAATCAAGCACACGACGCACCCTCCTCTAAAAGCCGAGCAACAGCCATTCAGTACGCGGTGCGACACCAGTTCAGAGAGCTCTGTGTAAGCCGTTCGTAGATCGTGAAGCGACCTTCGCCTTCGACGGTCCCGATCCCAAGGTCAGACTCAACATCGCTGCGCGAGATTTGGCTGCTTCACAGTCCCAATCCGTCCACTTCCTCACCTACAATTGCGAGCGCCGATACTGAGATCTCTCGGGACAGGGTGATAGCACTCGTCAAATACAGTGGTTATTGTTTAACTACAACTTGCTCGCCACTTCCCGATTGGATGGCCGACTTGCCAGAATGGGCGGGTCTCGTCCAATCAATCGGCCCTGTTTGGATTTTAGGAAGATCTTGGCGTGCTAGCAAATGCATACGAGTGGAGAAGGTCTCTCTAACCTTGCGTATTAGGCGTTCCATCCACTGTCGAAGGGTCCCCTGGAGGATCGCTTCAGGCGTTTGGGGCGGGGGTATAACTTTCGATGTCGCACCGCCGCGGCTGGCGGAGCTGGCAGTGCAGGAGATATTATGGCGTGGAGTTTAGGAGAGGAAGCATAGAATTCCAAGTTGAGAGGAGGCGTCGAATCGCTGGCGCTTACCGACTGCTTCGTGGCCGGGGACGCTCGCTTTCAGCCATAGGTCCTCGTAACTGGGATCAAGCCTCCCTTGACATACATTGTTCACCTTCTTAGGATACCTTTTCCAGATTCAGCGCTTCCCGCAGTCGTAGTAACGGCTCTTCTGACTCCTGAGGCAAAATGTCTTCGAACTGGACCCAGCCATCAACTTCCCTTTGCGAATATCTCCCCACCCGCTGGCTGTAACTTCCCACCATAGCTTGACTACGACCATTCCTCATTTCACCGCGCAATTTGTGCCGATCAGAACCTCTCTTTTTTTTTTGTTCACCTCGCAACACGGCAGCCGAGCGGCTTGAGTGGCGGAAGGTCTTCCCCAAAGCAATGAGATTCAGGAGTGGACGGAGAACACTAAGGCGGCATTAGAAGTTAATTCCTAAGCCTGCATCCAATAACGAATATTCGAAAGTTCCAATAAACGTGTTGTCGAACCCACGATTCCCTGCGCCGCGTGGTGAGAGGCACCATGGCGGTGTGACTTGGAGGCTTGAAGTTAACGCAAATAACAATCTCTCCTAAGAAATCTTCCGCATGAAATGTGCTCCGTCGAGCGGGCCTGCCCTAATAGTACTCCGGCATTGGTACAAGGGCATATCATAAGATCAGTACGTGAGTTTAACCTCGACCTTGCGGCCAGTCTGAAGTTCGGCGAGTTCTGCGGGGAGTGGGGGATTTGAAGCAGCAGCCAGCGCGACCGCCTATCCCACGCCTAGCGGTACACGAGACGCGAGGGTCTTGATTCTGAAATCTAGACGCTGGATACATTCTTTGTGGGCCATAGTGAAGCTAATGAGCATCGCAATCGTCACCGTGGCCCGCCCTCCTCAGATGGCAAGGCTTCCGTGTCGCAATGGCCAGCTCTGATTTGAAGGGCGATTGAGCCTCCATTGGCCGGACTGCCAGGGCAATATTCCCTGTGGAGGACTTGCTAACCTCTCCCTCCCTGAACAATTAACAACTCATGAAGGAAGTCAAGGTGGAGATGTCAAAGCCCCGAGTCGGGCCTCTCGAGCGGACACCGGCAAATCGAAAGAGTGGAGACGTGGAGTCATTAGTGAAAGGCGCTGCTGTTCTATGAAGAAAGAAGGCTTGGCTCAGAGATCGGTCACATGAATGAGAGCCCAAACGTCTGAAAATCCCTCCCTCGCCACAACACGCCTCAAACCACAGGTCAGCATGAGGCGCTTCCGGGCGTAGGGGTGTCTCTTGGAGTTTGTGAGGTGCTCGTTTTGCCGGGGAGCCGAGAGAGAAGCGACTGATATCATTGCGGATACGTTAGGATCGCCTTGGTGCGACTGTTGGCTGAGATGTGCTCAAAGGGCGACTTTGGCTGAGGTATGAATTTAACAGCAATGCAGCCAGGCAACCTGGTCAACGAGAGGAACAAATTCTTCGCAGGTGGTGCAACTCATCAGGCGGCGTCGGTGGCTTGGCATAACTTATAATTCCGATCCAGCGAACACGAGGCTTCCATTCACCATGCCTGAGTGTTGGTAATCACTGCCACAGGAACCGGCTGGCTTACGGGTCGTTCAACCCAGCGACGGAAAAATCCCTCAGTGGTGATTGAAGTCACTGGGAGGTTAGGCCATCCCCCGTGTACCCATTTACGGGACACAGTTGAAAGCTCACGCATTGTCTTCGCTAGCTCACCCATAGCCCGACAGTTCCGTACCCTATCCCCAATCATTTGAGGCTACTCTCTACCCCTTGGACGACCTCTATTCTTCAATCATTTCTTGCTCTCACCAAACCTTCTCCATGGCGAACACTATGGCACCCGAGCTCACAGATCCGTCGAGCCAAAACAAAGCTGTGAGTAGCTATCAGTCCACAACTCACGGAGCTGGACGCTGAGGCAGCCCATGGAAGCGAGAAGTCCTCAATGGAATATCCCACTACCGAATTGACCCCACCCATATCAAAATGACAGACACATCGCCATGCCAAACGGGGGGTGAAGGCGTCGTCAGAGTTGGAACCATTGAACTCCCTGGAGAGGCGTCGGCTAGAGCCAAGATATTTTTCTCTAAGTTGAAATTGATCGCAGAGAGTGCTGGAGATTCTCTCGAGGACCTCACAAAGCTTCTTCCAGCGCTGAAAGCGGAGTACAAGAACTGGACTCATGGAATACCACTGAATTTGGCGGCAGAGATGATCGCGATGTCCCCTGAAGCCCTCAATCAATGGTGTCCGATGGTCAAAGTGGCTGTAAAGATGCTTAAATGGAACCGCAAGAACTATAAAGAGTCAGCCAAGCGTCTCAAGGTAAATATTTTCTTCATCCTTTGCCACCCCCGGTTCACGCTAAAAGTTCCGCACAAGTCCTTTGCACACGAGCTCAGTCTAATGGCGGAACTTTCCCACCCCAACATTATTGAAATGCTCGGCTTTGTGGAGGATATGGAGAATGGTGATGCTTGGATCATTTTGCCTTGGGAAACCAATGGAAATGTCCGAGATTTTGTGCATTCAGGCGAGTGGGACCTTGCCGAGCGGATTTCTTTGGTGAGCCCTACCTACAGTGCGATAGAGTATTGTATCCTGAGACTGCTTTGGCTCTCGAGATTCAAGATACCGCACAGGGGCTGGAATACTTGCATAGCCATCAACCCCCGATTTGCCATGGCGATCTCAAGTCCGTGAGTGTGTAGTGAATTAGATTCCAGAGCACCTCAACGAACACAGCCGTGACTTAGCTCAACATTCTTGTCAACTCCTGTTACCGAGCGGTTATCACCGATTTCGGTTCTGCGCGTATTAAGGGACACGTTGCGCCAGGAGAAAGACAGAATCCTTCCAAGATGCCTCGAGGAGCAGTCGTCAATGATGGCAGAGCCGAGGAGGGGACTTCACCAGAGGTCATATTCGACCCTTCCACCTCCAGTCTCACCTTTACTGGGCCCCTATATTCGCTTCGATGGGCATCTCCTGAGGTGATGGGTGGTGAGGAGCAGGATCTGCCAAGCGACATGTGGGCTATCGGGTGGATTGGCTGGGAGGTGAGTCGACCATGTCCTATCAGCGGATGCTCACCTTCTCATGGCTCAAACTTACGGCTAAACTTCAGATCATAACCGGGAAAATGCCATTTGAAGAGCTGAACACTGAGAGTGCCATCGAGTAGAACTGGATAGCTCCCCCCAGATATGACCGAGTTTTCAGAGCGCTCACCCCGGGAGGCCACCGTAAGCAATCGGGGTAAGCAATCAAGCTGGACCTGGGGGGAGTCCATCCAGCGGAGACGGCAGGTGCCCGGGCAAGGTGATCTCACCGGCGGGGTGAGGTCCGATCTGGCTGAGAGCAATCAGCAAGCAACGGGGTGGGACTCCACCCGGCACAATCCTCAAGTCGAGCCCCGGGGCGGTCTTGCACTTAGAGCCCATTGAACACGGGGCCTACTGCTTTGATAAATAGTGAGACATGCCGGTAGATTCAGAAGGGGTGAAGCTTTGGATTTTCAGAACGGCAGTGAACCAGACCGGCGGGGCGAGCGTCGATGATGCCTAATCCAAAGCCCAAGGCGTATATCTCCTGAGAGCAACCGGAACGTGGGGGTGGCAGCTCTTGTTGATACACCAGCTGCATCGTCGCTGGGAGTGAGGTGCCGGCAGCAAAAGACTTATTTGGGGTTCGGCAAACTCTACCAGCGGGATAACCCAACCCCAGGGTTGCCGCCCTGAGAGAGCGGTCTGTAAACGCGGGGGCAGATGCTCCAGCAAGATACTTCTGTGCCAAAAGGACTACCGTATGGGGGGCTCTAAACTAACCAGCTCTCCCGGCCAACGTTCGGCGAGTGGCGGGGCGATTGCCGGCTTGAACCTCCCAAGGCGGGCATCCACTGAGACTGACTTCAACCCCGGGGTAGGCACTCCTGCTCACCAAGATCTACCGCATGGTGGAATCTAAACAGAGCCCCCGGCGGAGGTTTGGCGCGCAGTGGATCGAACCGCTGGTGGGGCAATTATCCATTGGAACCCCCCAGGGCGGGCAACCGCTGAGAGTGGATCCAGCCCCGGGGTGGAAACTCCTTCTCACCAAGGTCTACCCCCCAGGGATTTCTATCCAGATCTTTGGGCGGAGGTTGGGTGAGCAGCAGATCCAACTGCCGGCGGGGTGATTGTTGATTCGAACCCCCAGGGCGGGCAACCCCTGAGAGTGGCTTCAGCCCCGGGGTGGAAGCTCCTTCTCACCAAGGTCTACCCCCGGTGATTTCTATCCAGATTTCCGGGCAGAGGTTGGGTGAGCAGTGGATCGAACCACCGGCGGGGCGATCACCCATAGGAACCCCCAGGGCGGGCAACCACGGAGAGTCGCTGCAACCCCGGGGCGGCTTTGGTTGCAGGTTCGCTAGAGTAGGTGCGTCGATCCCAGCCGAGACACACCCTCTCCGGCAACAGCGGTAGATCCGGCTACTCACTTACCCGACAGTTGCGTCGGGTTAGTCCTGATTTATAGCTGTGCCGTCACTTTGCGCCGGAGAGGGTGTGTCTGACCAGTAGACCTGGATGCCTCCCCCCAGAAATGACTGCATCACCACAAAAATCGCCCCCAATATGCGCCGCTAGTTTTTCAAAGTGACCACGGGGGTCACTAGGTAGAGCTAATAGGTGGGGATTGATTTATGGTGAAGCAGTTGGCTCAATCCTTGAGGTTGGGTGGGCGAATGGGCGAACCAGTTGGTGGGCAAGAGTTGATCTATATGTAATGTTGTCTGATGTATTTGAATTGTGATACAATGGGTGGGTGCCTAATACACTTCACTCGGGCTAGAATGGATTATGACAACAGGGATCGACGCACTTTATGAACTGAGCCGGCGGCTCGTGCCCGCCCTCTCTTCCGTGGCAATTGTTTGCTCATCACCTGCCCACCCTGTCCAGTCCCTGATATTTCTAGAGGCTCTCTTGTTTGGAAACGATCCCACGGTGCGGCGGCTTCCGGAGGGCGAGGGTTGCTTTGTATGGCCAAACCCCTGGCCATTTCCTTCTCATCGTTGTCCGAGAATCCGGCAAGATGGCAACGGTCAGGGATGGCCCATCAGCATTACCCAATCCCCCCTTCACACTGCCTGTCACCGCTCCTCGATGCCCACAACACGCCACACGCTGTCCGCACCATCCGCGAACATCAGGAACACACCCCCATCGTATCTGAACCACCACTCCACCTCTTTCCCTCAAACTTGCGCTTACCTAAATAGAAAAATATTTAGATTAAATATGAGAACTTGTCGTACAAAAATTTGAATGCTAAGTTGTACACTCGTTATATGCCTCCTCCCTCTTGATATTTCTCTATAGATATGAACTATATGCTATCTATTAATTGAAACGACTTTGGGAGTGAGAGAACGAAAGGAACTGGTCGCAAATTGGCGGAGATACACTCGCTCAATGGGGCAGGAGCAATGCGCGGAGTTAAGCGGAAGAGAGGAAGCCCAGTACTGAACGAGCCCGTCCAGCTCATCCCAGCTTTAATAAGTACTCGGATATATTTACAACATATTCAAGCAGCTCAAAGCTAGGCTCTAGTGAGACCTAATGCCATTTTGGGCTTACTATGCCATAAATCCACTGAAATGTAAGGGAATTATGGGTTTTGAGAGTTCAGGTCCCACGCTAGCCACGTTTTAAATATTAGAACATAGTATTATATATCCATCGTGTAGCATGGTGGTAAATGAGATCTGTTATCGCCCGATCTGCATCCCCAGGGAGGTCATCAGTGCAGTGGAGATGGCCAAGTGTTGATTCTATTGCTTTGCTGAGACAAAATAACACACTGCTGGGCATTCATAAACTATATTTCGCTAAAAACCCTTGTTTGTGGAGGTTTGGGCTACAGTGACCTGCAGTAGTTACTTGTTTGACAAGTTCCGTCATGCATTGTTCCACTGGACGCTGCATCCAAGACTTACACAAAACGATAGTGAGGACTGCTTCCGGATCGAAGTAAAATATGGAACGCCTAACATAGTATATTCGTTTAAAGCTTGGCAGAGCCTTCTTATATTTGAGAAAGGGAGTGAAACCACCACAAGGGCATCTCCAGTGCGCTGATGACCCCCTCTTGGATGCAAATCAGGCGATAACAAATCTCATTTACCACCATACTATAGGATGGATATATAATACTATGTTCTAATATTTAAAACGTGGCTAGCGTGGGACCTGAACTCTCAAACCCCATAATTCCCTTACATTTCAGTGGATTTATGGCATAGTACGCCCAAAATGGCATTAGGTCTCACTAGAGCCTAGCTGTGAGCTGAACAAATATTTCGTAAATACATCCGAGTACTTATTAAAGCTGGGCCGAGCAGGATGGGCTCATTCAATATGTGGGCTTCCTCTCTTCCGCTTAACTCCGCGCATCGCTCCTGCCCCATTGAGAGAGTGTATCTCCGCCAATTTGCGACCAGTTCCTTTCGTTCTTTCTCTCCCAAAGTCGCTTCAATCAATAGATATCATATAGTTAGTATCTATGGAGAAATATCAAGAAGGAGGGGGCATATAACGAGTGTACACCGTAGTATTCAAATTTTTGTACAACAAGTTCTCATATTTAATCTAAACATTTTTCTATCTAGGTAAGTGCAAGTTTGAGGGCAAGAGGTGGAGTGGTGGTTGAGATATGATGGGGGTGTGTTCCTGATGTTTGCGGACGGTGCGGACAGCGCGCGGCGTGATGTGGGCATCGAGGAGCGGCGAGAGGCAGTGTGGAGGGGGGATTGGGTAATGCTGACGGGCCGTCTCTAACCGTTGCCACCCTGACCCATCATCTTCGGACAACAACCGGAGAAGAAATAAGAAATGAACACCCGGTTATGAAAGCCGGGCGGAGATACCGCATCGTGGGACCATCAGAGAATTGGCAACAGTCGGCCTCCAGCAATCAATCTCAAGGGACAGACAAGAAAGGGCAATTCCTTGCAACACACCCCTGTGCCTGATCCGAAAAGTTAGCGGTGCGCATCGGGGACGATATTTGTGGTGATGCGGTCTCTTTTTGGGGTTGGTGCCCCAAGACGGCTCGTCGGACCCGAAGCTTCGACATCGTCTGGAACGACTGGGCAAGGGAGGGGCGGAAGGGACACGAAGAAGAAACTAGGACCCGCACCTGGAAAGACAGATACTAAAACGAATGGTGGGATGGGCAGTGGGAAGACGGCGACTCCGAGAGACTTTGGTGTGAGCAAGGTTAAAGGTCGTGGATGAGGGAAAGAGAGAGGGAGAGGTACAGACTCGTGAACAATGTTAGAATCCGTATGCATTCTCTTCCGTTCTGATGCCTCATCTAAATAAATCCTATATTGTATTAGAAAACACCCATTACTACCACTTTGCACAATTCCTTCGAGCTTTAACCTATATATCTACCCCAAGTTTCTCCGTCCGAGTTTAGATTTGCGAGAATATGGCATCTAGCGATCGTTCGTACCTTACAAATCACAAAGCCGAATTGTCACTTGAGAGGCATCGTAATGCAAAGTCCGTCGTTTATTATTCCTGACCGTTCGTAATCGTTATAATTTCCTCTCTTACACCCGCTCCCAAGCTCACTCTCCGCTTCGCCAACAATCGTCATCTCAGAATCCATGTCAATTTCACCTGATATCTCCAACAGCATATTATCATCAGGATTTTTGACTAGTAGGACTCGCGTTCCTCCCGCTTTGTAACCCCGCTATGTAGCCCCGCTTGGATCTACTGCTGAAAAAGCGCTGCTCTGGGTTCGACTTACCTCACCAGATTCCCGCCACGGGGTATTGCGTCTAGGTTTGCCCCTGCCCTCGTTTCCGCTGCTCTGGCAACTGATGCCTCAGTTCTGCCACAGGCTGCCGGAGGATTCTTTTGTGAACCGGAGTTACCACCCCCGGGCTCGGCAAGTGCTCAGCATACGCACGCCTGGGGGTTGATTCCGCCATATCAGATTCCCACCGCGGGGTGCGTGTCTAAAATTGCACTGCCGCCCTTATTTGCCGCTGCTCCGAGAGCTTGCTTCACTTCTATGACGGGGCTGCCGGGAGATCCTTTTCGGAACCAAAGTTACCCCCGGGTTCAACTACCTCTCAGTGGACGCCCGCCTTGGGGTTTGGATCAGGCATTGCCCCGCCGTTCGGAGACGCACTCACCCCACCGCCGCTTTAGACGTCAAATTCGCCCTAGTTCAAGTCTGCCGGAGAACTTTATGAACCAGAATTACCACCCCCGGGTTCAACTACCTCTCAGTGGACGCCCGCCTTGGGGTTTGAATCGGCCATCGCCCCGCCGCTAGGATACGCACTCACCCCGCCGCCGCATTAGAGGTCAAATTTTGCCCTAGTTCAGGTCTGCCGGTGAACATTTGCTCTGGGGGGAGGTCGGATGCCAGCCGCGAGATGCATATGAACAATCCACCGCCGGTCTGATCTGCCTCCTGGTGCCTCACTCTTGCTATGGGGCTACCAGAGGAGTTATTTAAAGGTTCCACCCCCGGATTCAACTTCCTCTCAGTCGAGGCGTGGCTTGGGGTTTGACTGGGGAATCACCCCGCCGGTCGGATACGCCGCTCACCCTCACGAGAAGATGCCTCCACCCGCGTTTGGATAGACCCCAGCGTGCACATCTACGATTGCCCCGACGGTCTGGTTCGCCGCTGTTCTGGAAGCCAACGCCTTAACCTCCCTGAGCCCCCGGTAAGTCTCGCTAATAATTAAAGCGGTGGCCCCGGCATTCGATGCGCAGTGAATGCAAGACCGCCCCCGGGCCCGAATTGAGGATCGCACCGGGTGTAGTCCCAGATCAGACTTCACCCCAACGGTGAGATACCTTGCCCGGGCGCGCACCTCCCGTCTCCGCTGGATGGACTCCCCCCAGATCCAGCTCGATTGCGTACCCCAATTGCTTACGGTGGCCTCCCGGGGTGAGCGCTCTGAAAACTCGGTCATATCTGGGGGGAGCTATCCAGGTCGGCTCTGCCATCATACATAGCACGGTCACGGGGGCATTGCCAGCCATCCGGGACCATGCCGACCTGTCCAATGTTCTCAGTCTTTGTGCTCTCATGTCGGAATGCTGGCACTTGGAACCATGGAAGCGGATCGATGCTTCTGCTTTTCAACGGAAAGTTGGCATGATGGTGAGTACTCTAATGTAGAGTGATAGGTTCGGCTAAGACTAAGCTCCTTCAACTTTAAGCCAGCCGAGGCACCTTCGGGCGCCGAGCCAGGCTGTGCGGGGGCTCAGAAAACACGATCTGCGCGTCTCCTCCTCGAGCAAGGGAGAATATACGACCTTCAGGGCGACAAAGAGAAGGCTTTGTCTCACTACCAGGCCGCCATGGATGTTGCCATTCAAACGGGAGATGAAGGAGAGAAGGGGAATGTCCTGAGATGTCTTGACGATCTTTACCGTACTCAGTCAAAGCATCACGAGGCGGAACGGGCGTTCATGGAAGCCCATGACATACACTCTCGCATGGGTAACGATTTAGGTGCCGCAGCCGCCTTGGAGGGTCTGGGGCACATGTATTGGATTCACGCAAAGTATGACCAGGCGGAAAAGGCATTCTCGGAAGCCCATCAGATGTTCTCTCGCAGGGGCAACCAAGCAGCGGCGGCAGATGTGTTGCTAGGTCTTGCACAAGTCTATCGGACCGAGTTAAAGGATCGCGAGGCGGAGCAGGCATACATGGACGCCCACGAGGTGCACTCGCGAATTGGCAATGATATGGGTGCCGCGTACGCGTTGGCCGGTCTAGGGGAGATTTATCTCACTCAGTCAAAGCATCGCGAGGCAGAGAAGATGTTCGCGGACGCTCACGAGATTCACTCTCGCATCGGCAGCCGTGAGGGCGTCGCGCAGTCGTTGCGTGGACTGGGACATACCTATCGAGCGCGGTCGAGGTTCCAGGAGGCTGAGAAGGCTTTCAACGATGCCTATGAAGCCCATCCTTTAGATAGCATTATCCAAGAGGCCGCGAACCAATTTAGTAGCCTTGGAATGCTTTACCAAGACCAGGGCAGACACGACGAAGCGGAGGTCTCCTACCGCCAAGCGCTTGCCGCTTACGATCGTGCGGATGACGTTCGAAGTCGAGTCATGACGCTTCTCGGCCTCGGAGGACTCTACCACGCCCAATCCAGATACTCCGACGCCGAAGAAACCATCGCTGAAGTCCTTGCCATCGGGATCAGCCTCGATGACAACGAATTGCAAGCGGCCGCCCACTGCGTTCTAGCCCACATCGCCAGGTCTCAATCAAAAGACACTGAAGAACTAGCATCATTGGCTCAAGCAGGAGGGTCATTCGCCCGGATTGGCCAACATGAAGTGCACGCAACAAGTTTGGCGGAGCTCGGCGCTACCCACGAGGCGCAGGGCATGGATGCCGAAGCGAAGGAGCATTACTGCCATGCTCAAGCAATATTTTCGAACATAGAAGAGGCTTTTGGTGAAGCAGGCGTTTTGGATACACTTGGAGTTTTGGACGTTGGCCAGGGTCGACATGACGAAGCAGAGGAGTGCTTCGCTCAAGCGCGCATCGCGCGTGCGGCTGTTGCCGACCAGGGCGGCAAAGGAAAGGACCTGGATGAGTTAATAGCGTCATACGCGTTACTAGGCAGATCCGGAGGTGGGAAGGTGGCTTGTATGGAAGCTTGTGAATTCCTGTCCCGAACTGGCCAACACGCAATCCACGCAGAAGCTTTAAAGCGCCTCGGCGACATCCATGTGGAGGAGGGCACGTACGTCGAAGCAGAGGAGTCTGACCGCCATGCTCAAACGATATTCTTGAGCCTGGAAGACGTTCACGGCGAAGCACGGGTTTTGTTTGGACTTGGAGGTGTGTACGTTCACCAAGATCGACATGACAAAGCGGAGGAGTGCCTCGCTCAAGCGCGTGTCGCATACGCCAAGGTTGCGGACGCGGACGGTGAAGCAAAGGCCCTGGATGGGTTGATGGGGGTTTATGTCTTACAACTCAAGTTCGACGATGCGAAGGCGGCTTGTATGGAAGCTTGCGAAATGTACGCGCAAATGGGCCAGCCGATGAGTGAGATTTGTACGGAGATTTTGGAATTACTTCGGGGTTTGGAGGAGTAGCCCCTGGGATCGCTGTTTGCAAGCCTTTCCCAGTCTTAACATCGGTTGTTTGTAATCAGGTAGGCAGTTGTACCTCGACCTTTGTGTGAGCCGGCTAACCATGCTCGCCCGCTAGCTGCCACTTGCGATGTTGCGTAAGTTCTGCGACTCGATATCTCGGGCACAGTTGAGATCTGCGAACACATGCCCCATTGCCTCTCATTTACACCTCTTCCCGTATGTCCGTCGCTTAATGACCTCCTTATGTAATTAAAACAGGGATACCTACATGCACGACGGACCTTGTGTACTATGCTCTGTTTAACGTAAACGTGGCGTGATAGCGTGGTTGCATGTCGTGACATTATGCTAACGAAGACAGGATCCTGGGAAAGGGGTTCGAATGGTAAGTGTCATATGCATGTTGTGACACGTTCCGACATCTCAGCACAAGCAGTTCTCCGTTCTCAATGTTTTCCAGCCATGTGGCGCGGTCCTTGACATCTCTTCCGGTCCTTATGCCCCGGTCACCTTTTACTGTCAATTGGTACCAGAATTTCCTCCACACGTTCGCTCAGGAGCACCAGCCTTCATGCCAAGTCGTAAAGACCAAGATTTTCTCCTCCGCCCCTTTGACAGATGGGCGCGATGGCGTCGGCGAATCCCCGAGCAACGGACGCCGCACAGCACAGTGTTAGCTTATGAGAGGTGGATAGGAGTTATTATGCACTCTATTCGAAATGCCCCTTTGTTCCCGATGTGGGTGTGGGGCTCTTGAAAGTATTACGGCGAACACACAACGCTCAATTGATTGAGGGACAACAACAGGAACGAGTAAATAATGGCAATTCAATTCGCTGTGTGTGCGGGACATTCGCCTGATTTGAAAGGGACAAACGAAATCACGTTCGTGTTATCAGCGCGCGGTTCATACTCCACAGTCAACAACGTGCAGAGAGGTGAACATGCGAGACATGACTTGGGCGGTGCGAGCATTGGTATTTCTTGCTCCGTTGTGTTGGACCACTCGCACCGAACCTCTGGGTTTCTTCGCCTCACTTATAAGGACAGCCCAACTCAGAGCCTTATTGAGTACCGGCAGAACCGGACGAGGTGGCGATCAACATCCTGAGTTATGAGTGCGCCTCGTTCGAAGGAGTCCGGGCGTGTGCACATCCACGTTCTCGTCCCTCTCCCGTCGGTCAATGAGAGAGTGGCTCTGATGCGGTATATCCACGAGCCAAGTCTAGAGGTACCCAAGCATGCATACGAAAGAGTCCGTTGATTGCCCGATTCACTAACCGTCGTACATCCCGCGCAAGACTTTGTCCACCCCGTGAGCGCGTTGACGGCTGTTTGCGCGCTGTCCCTGAATTTCAATACTGACTGGTTCTCCACTCCCTTCGTCGAGCTGGCGCGTCTCTCCTCACCTCCCACCCTTACGTATACTCTACCCGCACCGGCACCGAGGTGAACCATATCCCAACCGATATCTGGGAATGAGGACACAATTCATGTCAAATCCCCAAAACCTCATCCGTTTCCAGTGCTCTCGGCCAATCGCCAGCTCCCGTTGTCATCGACTCCATCGAACGCTGCTTCGCGCCCATATAAGAGCGCGTCGTACGGATCCATTCGAAGATCCTAACTAGGTGCTCCCGGTGGTTATGCATCACGCCCAGGTGAGAATTCGACCTCCATCTCCTCCCGCTGCATACAGCCTGAATACTGACCATCGTCGTTTTACCTTTATTTAACCTAGAGGGGACGATCGATTTCGGGACTCTGGCTTTGGTACGGTCGTGGTTCAAGGGATTCAGATTCTTCGGCCCGACAACGGCACGAAATGGTCAGCGGCGGGCTTCGCGCCCACACGCAAGCTCAGTGTCGGCAAAATGATCCTTTTCCCAGTCGTACGCCGGGTGTCGATGCATGATCCTGCTTCGAGCCTGTCACTGACCAACCTTTTTGCAATCCTCGGCGCTACAGGAACAGCGACCTCACTACTCCTCGAACTGGATCACCCGAATGCCATCGTCTCCCAAGCGATACCACTTCTTCCCAAGCACGAATCGCTGGCGAACTTGACTAGCATGCTCCTTCTTTCGCTCGCTCTTTATGGAAGAGACCTCTGATACCCTACTCCGTTTCAACGTCCATATTGCACGCCGAACAGGCTAAACGCCCAAAGGAAATGGCTAATGGCGTCATTTCGCGCTGGAGATGGGAGCTGTACTCGCCTAGTGAGTATCCGCGATCTTCATGCGGACATGTCGCCTCTGTTGTGTAGACTCGCGCTTAACAGACAATCCCGCCAAAGAATTGCCGCTTAGTGCCTGGGGCAACCCAAAAACACGACTCAATCCTTTTTTGTTCATCCCCACCAGCGTCAAGCCAGAAGACGGCTTTTCGGGACTGAAAGGCGGACAGGATCCGGCCATAAACCCCGGGACGTCAACACCCACAGAAGAGTCGGTAGCAGCTTGCGGGATTCTGCAAGACACACAAGGAAGAGCCCACCGCGAAAACGGCACTACAAAAGAAGAACGAAGGTCTTATCGCCACCGCCTCTCGGCCTCTACCGGCTCATCGGCGTACGCTTTTGAACGTCTCCGCGGCAAGGGGAACACACTATCCCGGAGTGCCCACATGGCCTCGGAATGGGCGAATTGGGGCAAAGATTCGGACGACCTACGCGCAAGAATGGAGGCAGCGTCCCAAGCCTTCAACGCTGGGCAGGATAGTCTTGTTGGTCTTCGCCACGGAAAAGCGAATGGGCCGAACGATCTTCGCCAGGCGCCTCATATGGTATCCCGACGGCACCGGTTTGGCGGGCCAACCCTTCCACCTTCCAACCTAGTCGTGTCCGGAGGATGAGAACGCCATTTCCTTGTTCTCTCCGCACCCGCACCTGCAAAGCTGTGGCTGGAGAAAGTATCTTCATCGTGAAGCAATAAGCTTCCATCTCTGCAAGCATCTCGACTCTCGACCTCAAATTCCGACCCCGACTTCGATCCATCTCACCCACCCATCATTCCTGAACATCTTCGGCCTCCGTTGAACCCGGTCGTCCTTGGTGAAGCCTCTCCCCTGCTCGGGAGGTAAGGAACCCCGTGAGGTCCCACCTTCGTCCTTTAACCAACTACCGCATAGGCCGAGGCTTCGTGATGCGGGAGGGACCGCACACACAGTCCGTCTTTGGTCACCAAGGTCCTATCAACTCCCAGAAAGCGGAAATTCGGAAGAAGTGACAGCAGATCTTAACGCTGTGGACATGGTTTGAAGGGGGACTGCACACTTGGGATTGGAGCAAACGGGGAAGTGGAGGTGGTGGAAACATCCCAGCTTGGGTGGACGCTGCAACGAGCGACGGGGAGGTCCACATCAGGGATGATGGACAACTGTTTGCGCGATGTGCCTGAATCTCAAAACCGACCGACTCTCTTGGCTCCGCCCTCGATGTCGCTCATTCCCTCTCGCCTCTACTCGCTTCTTACTGCCGGCAAAAAACCAAGTGCAGTCTCAAGCCAACGTGGGTCAACGTAGTTCTTGTGAAGTTCCAACAACCGAATACCCGGTTATTGTCCCTTCAACACCCCTGCTCAAGGTCATGGTGCACCAAATCCATCGAACGACGCTTCACACCGAAGCCCACGTTCCGATCTAAGACGCGCCACCTGGAGAAGCAGGTAAATTCGACCGAATGCAGCGCCCTCTCCCAGTGATTATGCGTCGCAATTCCATTTCGGTCTCGCAAGCATCTCAACTCCCCCGGCCTCGACTTCGATCCGCCCCAACCCACCCATCATTCCTAAACATCTTCAGCCTCCGTTGAACCCGGCCATTGTCGCGAGTCTCTGGTAGATCCCGTCCCCCTGCTTCTGGGGCGAGGAGCCCGTGAAGGTCACACCTTCGTTCTTGAGCCAACCACCGCCTGGGCCAAGGCTTCGTTATGCGGGGGGAGGAACCGTACACGAGGTCCTTATTTGGTGGAAAAGTCTTCAAAGCTCCCATCAAGAGCCAGAAGCGGAACCTCAAAGCAGCCACGGTGTCTCGGCTTGGTCCGCAAGTTGGATCTTCTCCAACCCGTTGACGCCACTGGAGAGTAGGGGTCATATTCATCAGCATCTGCAATTACAAAAGGGACACGTCCGTTAGCTGACTACGGCACCGACCAAGACGATCGTTTCGCTACGCAAGAGGAGGAAATCCACGCGCACGGTCCGTCATTGTTGGAAAAGTCTTCAAAGCTCCCTTCAACTCTAGAAACAAAATAGAAGCACTGGCACACGATCCCAACGCCATGGAGATGATTCGAGGAGGATCTTACGCGCACTGGAGGTTTTGCGATGGGAGCAAAAGGGGACGTAGGGCCAGTGGATACGTCCGAGCTTTCGTGGACGCTTCAACCACCGAGAAGAGTAGGAGAACGCAGCTGAAGAGTGGTACAACTGCTTGGGCGGCGTTGATCGTTAAGCGCTTGGAGCTCCCTCTCCTCAGACGAATCCCATTGGCGATTGCGCAGCACTCTCAACCAACCACTCGAACGGGCACTACCAATGGCCCTTCGCAACCAAAGTCGGTCCAAAATCACCACACCTGGACTCTGTGTGGCTCTTTTTTTACATCTGAAGGTACCTGAAGGAGTTCTCACCTTTCGGCCCGTCGTGATAAATAGGACAAGATCACCGTCGACGTAAACTGCAAGCCGCTCGCAGTCCCAGGAACCGAGTTCCCCGGTGCATGGTTTGCAGCCAAGCGCTTCCCACTCAAGTCCTTTCTCTCCAGAGGGACTATAGTTTGGTCTTCTCGAACTGTAAGCAGTCAGTTGGTTTCATTCTACCGTCTTTGATCGTGCTGTTAATCACCTTGATATTAGCGACAGGCCGCAACGGACGATCCCACTGCATAAACTTGCATGATTCTCAAACTCGACCTCGGCCCGCCCCACTCATCCATCACTCCCTAATATCTTTTGGTCTACGCTGAACTCGGCCGTTTTCGTGCGTTTCTGGTGGTGCCTGTTCCTCCGTCCCCCGAGGAGACGAACACGTGAAGCTCCCACCTTCGGCCTTTAACCGACCCCCGCACCGACCAAGGTAGCCGCTCCGCTCTGCAGGAAGAAGATCCGCACGATCTCATCAACTCCAGAAGCGGAACTTGTCCTCCACCTCCCGCGCTTCCTTCTACTTCAACCTTTTTTCATCGTTTCCGCAGGACCCCCCTTGTTTCGCGGAATTGGATTTTCGCGGAGTTCGTCGATCCACTCCTCTCCGACTTCGAGTTCAGCAACACCGTTAGATGCCTGCGTGCGGTCCACGACACTACTGGCCTTCGCTTTTTGGCGCCAATCCCCAGCACGGGGGCACGCGTCGAAAAACGTTGAAACCCTCCCTCGCAAACTGCTTTTTATCCGTTAACAAGTCCGTACCCCCCAACAAAAGTCGCGCTCGTATCAAGTTGCTTTCGCGGAACGAATCTCAGCCTCTGGGTCGGACGGAGCGATGGGGCAAAGTTTGGAATTGGTGTCGTGTGTACTACTCGCGAACTGCTTTTGGGCGAATACTGCTGGCGTTTCATCCATAGGCCAATGTAAGTGATGTCAATTCTCTCATAGCATAACCCTGTTCGAACCTTTTGCTGCGCTTTATACAGGATTACATCCACGATGGCCAAAGGAACTGCTCGGCGGAAACTTCTTGAAGACAGTCTCCAACGGCTCCGTCCTCTCTATCCATTACTCAGCGACTCTACCTCAACCTTAATCGTCTCGACGTGGATGTAGCGGTCTCTGGGTCCCGCTGTACGAGCGTTCGCCTCCTGCTGGTCGAGCCGCTGCTTTCACTTTGTCGCATCGGAACACGGCGCAGGACCTCCACTTAGGGAAGCCTTCTACCATAGCGAGGACGACGTAGAAGCTAGGAAGCGGCCTTCTCACCGATTTCCTGAGTAACGAGAACGTCGGGTCACGCTCATCGCAGGCGATTGGTCTCGGTGCGGTCATTACGGCTCGCGACTGTCCAACCTTCAAGAGCCGGATCTAATCGTGGACGCGAGTGGGATGCCTTGCCCTGGACGTCGGAGACTGAATAAAAGGGAGAGTAACATGCCATCATATAAACTTTCGATCGTCGCATACAGCACCGGGTTCTTCTCAGCCATCATCCATTTAATTTACTGTCTGAAGTGGAGTGTGACGGACCGTCAATTGTCATGCGAGAGTTGGGTCAGTTGCCAAGCGTTCCTGAGTTTGTTTACGCGACGTTCCTGAATTTCAACGGTGACCGCCATTCGGTTCATAAGTAGAGCCATTCCTCGAGCCCTGACTCCATTCCCCTCTGTCTCTCAATATTATCCACCCCTATACTCGCATTTAGTAGCTCCAGGTTTAGACGTGCACATTCAGGCTATCTATCCTAGAGGGAACAGACTTCATCCCAACTCCCCGAATGTCAAAGATCCGATGGCCATTCCCTCCTAGTCGACACTCCGGCCTGTCTGCGGTAATCGAATTTATCCACCGACACTACGCGCCTAGGCCTACTTCCCGACAGCAGGCGCGGCATTCTGATAAACGGGTGCAATATCTGACTACCCCAACACCTGCTCCCAATGATCAAGCGTAACCGCCTGGACCGCCTCTTCACTGTCTGGATGCAGACCCTCCTCGTTTCAAGTATCTTTACCTTGCATGATATGGTGGGTATTTGATGCACCTCATGATCGCTCTCGAGGGTCCAGTCACCTGTGCTGTGCGGATGGCTAGTCTAACTCCGTCGTTCTTGTTTGCCACCATAGGATTAGCGAGACTCTCCCCGTCTAAATTGGGGTCACCCTTAGCGACACCACTTCTTCTCAAGCGCGACCTGTCGAAATGCTGTACAGGCGCAAATCTCTTCCTTTATCCGTGGTTTAGGAGGAAAGGAGTGATTCCTCCACTCTGGTCGATTATTCTACTCCCCAAGGAACATGCAAGATGCGCGCCTGAATCGACTAGAGCACGTCGTTTCGCCTCACAGAAAACACCCGTAAGACCCTTGTGAGTCTTTCAGGACGTGAGGAAAGTGTTCTGCTTCTAAAAGTCGGACTTAGCTGCTCGGGTCTAGTTAAACGCGTGAAGAATAAGCGCCACACCAGGCCCCAAGTTTGAACCTCCGAGCTGCGATGATACAAATTACGGCTCGATATGGTAGTACCTCCGGTTATGAAGCGACAAAAAAGGCATCGGCCTTGCAGATCCTCAGCTTGGGGTCTTGGGCGAGCAGACAAACCTCCGACGTCGGCACAGCGGCCTTGTCCGCTTGTATCCTGGACACCACGACGCCTCCCAAGTGCCTTTTCCACTTCATCCTCGGCGGTTTGAATCCTTGAGCACCGAGGCAGAAGAAGGCCTTTCAGGAAAAAGAAAAGCGGTTTCATCGACAAGCTCGTTCGAAGGCGAAGATCATAGGCCAAGCGTGAACATGTACGCCTCTCTCCCGTTGCAGAAGCCGACCGTACCACGGGCAAGCCGACGTGTCCAATAGGCCAGCCCCTACCCGGGTCCCATAATTAATGGCTCCAGGCGTACGGCCATCTGCCTGGGTGAAGAAAGGGCCCCTGGTGTCTTCGGCAATCTCCCCTCGCGATCAAAGAACCCTCGGCAGGGCAGAGGCGGTACAGTTAGCAGCAAAACGCGAGCTCTAGTATCCTGTCGCCGCCACTGGGAGAGCTCACGGCAGGGGTGATCAGGTCTGGCAGCCTGAGGAATGGGATAGAAGTTTGGGTCCAGGGACGGTGGGGCTAGGGGACTAGAGGAAAGGCGGAAGCCCTACGGACCAAATCCAGCTACCGGCGATGAGGAGCAAAAGACTCGAGACTAAACTCGTGACTCGGGACTCTCATAATCACCATGGAGCGCTAGTGTACAGGTCGAGGAGCGATTGTGGGTTCTGATTCACATACAATTTGGTTTGTTTTCCGTGTGCGGCACGATCACTTGCGCAGTCTCCATGGCTAAGGACCGAATCCAACGTTGACCAAAAACACATGATACCGATAAAATATGGGGTGCCAAAACGTGAGGACGGGTATGAGTGTGCTTCTAGGCTTTGCTCATCGAAAGAAGAGAAAACGTCGATATTCTTTGTTTGGCCCTGAATGTCCTGACTTGCACAGTTAGTCTCTTGCACCATCTTTCGAAAGCATCGGGGACACGCAAAGCGCAGAACGACTAGTTTAGTGTGCAACAAGCAGGTATTTGATACGTAGCAAGCTCAATAGCCCGACAGACTAACGTGGTGCAGTCCCCAAACAAGCTGTGAATCCCCCCGACGACAAAGAGGTGCCGAAGGTGTGACAACAACCATCA